>JACEEZ010006570.1:70000-85000 GCA_016584305.1 Chionoecetes opilio
GAGAGAGAGAGAGAGAGAGGGGGGGGGAGGGAGGGAGAGAGGAGGGAGAGAGGGAGGGGGGGGGAGAGAGAGAGAGAGAGGGAGAGAGAGAGAGAGATTTTGATTGTAGTTTATGACACTACTATAATTTCTTTAAGTTTTTTTTCTGCAGCACATAATACAGAAAAAAGAATAAATTAAAGTCGAAAAAAACTCCTTCTTCTACAAAACCGACCACTTCCCTCCTCCTCCTCCTCCCCCGGGTATGTATTTTTTTCAAGGTTCCACAAAGTCCGTGGCAGGTTGTTACATAGTCAGGAATCATGAGCGGGTCCTCTGGGAGCTGCAGTTTTGTCTAGCCTCGATTTTTTGGCCCCGGGGTTCCTCCCCTTTTCCTTTGGCGGGCAGTGGGGGCTTCTCTTCTCTGTAGTGTGACTTTGGGACCTGCCAGGTATCGGCCAGGGGCCCCGGGGCTATATTTTTTGTCTACCTCGGATTTTTGGGGGCGGATTATTTTTTTCCTAACGGGGGCGACTTTACTTCTTTGGGCGTTAGGCGATTGTGTGTTTTGGACGGGGGGATCACGATGGGCTTCTGGGCCCCTGCAGGTTCCTTTTAAACCCTTTGTACCGGTTAAAGGGGGAATCACTTTTTTTCCAAGGGCAGGGCGGCCTCCACTCTTTTTTTTTGGTGTTCTTTCTCCGGTCTTTTGTCTTCCCCCGTTTAGCGGCACGGAAAGTATTTTCTTTTTCCATTTCCTATCGAAAGGAAATCTTTTTTTCTCTTGCCGCAAGTGTCTTGCCGCAAACAACGGGGGTTTTCTGTAGCTTTCTTTTTTTGAGGAGCGGGCTTGTTCAAGCCCTCTTGGCAAACGCGCCCGCCTCCACGGCACACGTTCACCCACGGAGGGAACCTGCCACCTTGCTTTTCTGGAACGTTTTTCCTGGCTGCCGTGCTTTTTTTTCTTTTTGCTCTAGTAAGGGCTGGCGCGTGTCTCCTGAAGGGGTGAAGGGGCCCTTGCCGCCAGGGCCTGCACATCATTCTTGAATGCCCCCCTGGTCGTTGTCCAGGCCCAGGGGGGCTGCCATTGTTGCAACGTGCCCAGTTCATTTTTGAAATCATAAAAGGAATTCCCGATTTTTGACGGGTTGGGCACGTCATCCAGTCGAAGGGAAGGGTTTGCCGCGGGGTTTGGCAGACTGGGTGGCGCGGGCTGCCGCTTGCTTGCACCCCGGGCCTGGCCCCCGCTTTTTTTTCCTCTTGAGTTGGGGATGCGCCGCAAACTTGTCATGTGGGGGAATCTCCCCACGTGCAACTGCAAGCGCCTCAATCCCGCCTTGAAGTGCTGTGGGGCTTTGCCCCTCCATCCCCTTGTTTCATTTTGTGTGACAAAAGTTTTTCCTGGGCCTTTTAGGGGCCGAGTAGGCTTTGGTTCTTTTTCTTAAAATTTCGGGTTTCGTTTAGTGGCTGCGAGGATCACGCTCCTCGCTCACCTCATCATGGTGCGTTATCGGTAGCCCCCTGGGGCCGCGGGGTAAATTTTCCAGGTGACTCTACCTTTTTAAATTATCGTTGGTAGACGCCCTCCCCGGGGGGGCTCATTTTCCATGGTTATTTCCCTGGAAAATATCGTTGCCCGTAGACGCCCGCCGCCAGATTTGCCCCCCGCCGCTCACGTAAAGCATCGCACCTCTTTGGCGTAGCCCCCTCGCCAAGGGGGGCCCATCGACCCTTTTTGGACGCAGTGTTCATAGACCACAGGGGGACGATCCCCCGCCCCCGCTAGGCGCTTATAACGTCGTTTTGTAAAGGCAGCGTTACGATGCGAGGGCGCTCATCCACAACGTCTTTTTGTGGGCAGCGTTACGATGCGAGGGTGCCGAGCGGCGTTTTTGTGGGCCCCGGGCTGTCGTCGTGGTTGCGCCCTGGGTTTCTTGACCCTAGTGGGGGGTGGGGGATCATCCCCTGGTTAAGACTTCCCTGGGGTCCCGGGGGGGTTTGTGCCTGCATCCGCCCGAACTGCCGGCATCCCCATCTTGAGGAAGCATCGCGGCCGTTGCCTCTCCCAGGTGGGGGCCCTCGGGGGGGGCCCAGCCCCACGTGCGGTCCGCTTGGGGGGCTGAGGCGGCATCAAACTTTTGGGGAAGGCATTGTTGAGGACGAACTCTAGGGCGCCTGCTTTATTTTCCCTTTGAGTGCTCTTCCCATCAGGTTCTTTTTTAACTTACCATTCTTGCAAAACAGGCGACCTCCATATTAAGGATGATCTCTTTTCCCCCTGGAACAGCTTGGGTTAGAAAGGGGTTCCAAGATCCTCTGCAAGCCGGGCGTCATTGGCTGATGGCGCATATCTTCACTACGCCATGGGGGTAGGAAATCCAGTGAGAGAATGGAGCCCACTTTTCTCTCTCCTCTCTCTCTCTTTTCTCTCCTTTTCCTCTCTCTCTCTCTTATCTCTCTCCTCCTCCTCTCTTCTCTCTCTCTCTTCTCTCTCCTTTTCTCCTGAACGCATGTTCTCATCTGAAAAAAAAATAAAAAAAAACAATAAAAAAATCCCAAAAGAGCAACATTACCGTTCGAAAAATTCGGTAAATCAAAAAAAATAAACAACAACCACCAACAACACACACACACACCATGCGCACGGGGGCGCACAAAGTATAAGACAAAGCTAGGTGGTTTTGCTTTACCCAAAAAAAAGTTTTTTTTTTTTTTTTTTTTTTTTTTTTTTTTTTTTTTTTTTTTTTTTTTTTTTTTTTTTTTTTTTTTTTTTTTTTTTTTTTTTTACATTTGTCTTGGCGCCGGGGGGCATGGTGACCCGGGCGGGAGGGGGCCGAAGGTTTACGGGGGGGGGAGGGGTCCCTTTCCCGTGGTGGCGCGGGGGGGTCTTGTGGTGCCCGTGATTAGAGGCTCATGCCCCCCCCCGTGTCCTCCGATGCCTCGCAATGAAAGGGAGAGTTGGGTGGGAGGGCAGGGGGTGTTTTTAGGCCCTCGCGGTGCAAGGGGGTTTTATTTTTTTCGGGGATCGAACTTACGCCGATCCTAAAAAAAATCTATGTTTTTCCAGGGGTCGAGGTTGTGGGGGAAGGGAAATGTAGTCGAAAAAGGGAAAAAAAAAGGAAAAAAATAGAAAGGGGAGCCAGTAGGTTTTTGACCCAACAACCAACCCGCGAGAGGAGAGGGGGAAAAAGGGAAAGGGGGGGGGGAGGGAGGAAGGAAGGAGGGGGTAGGAAGTGGGATAAAGATAACAGGGGGGAGAATAGATTTGCTGGGAAATATGGCAATCGTGCGGGGATGGAGGAATGAAAATTTGACCCTAAGGAAGTCCCTCCCCTCCTCCTTTCCCTTTCCCCCTCCCCCCCCAAAAAAAGAGCAACCAAAAAATTTCCCTCTCGCAAATTTATCTTATGAAGAGAGACGGGGAACTTTAATATTTTTCCCCAAAATCGTGAAACCCCTGGGGATTTTATAGAAACCCTTTTAAAATCCTAAAAGGTTTTGATGTCATTAAAAGAGAACCCATTCGAGCTTTCAACTCAAGTGACAACAAGAAATAAAGGTTAAAACAAAAACGGTCAAAATTTTTTTTATCACCGATCCCGTAAAAAATTATTTCAATGTTTGAGTCGTTGACGATGAAACAAACACCCGAAAGTTTTCGGAGCCACAAAAACTACTTTAAAAAAAGATTTGACCCGGCATGTAAAAGTAAATTTGGGTTTTTGATAGTGCGAAAATTCGTATCTAGTCCCCGTATCGTTGTTGTAGTGGTAAGTGGTGTTTGTAGTTATATTTTTTTATCCATCATTTGCACTATGAAACTTCCCTGTTCCATCCTCTTTTGGGACTGGTATTTTTCCCAACTGTTTTTTCCAATAGGATAGAGTAGTATGAGTTGAGAACCCCGAGGGAAAACCAATGGTTTCCTGGGGCGAACCCCCGGGTAACCTATAATCCTCCCCTCTTTCCTTATTTCTTTCCCCTTCTTTTTTTCCCTGTTTCCCTTTTTTCCCCCCGCCTCCTTAATTCCTCCCCTTTTCTCTCCCCCTTCCCCTCCTTCTCTTCTATTTTTCCTCCTCTTTTCTCCCTTTTCCCCTCCTCCCTTTTTTATTTTTTTCTCCTCCTCTAAATTCCCCTCTTTTTTCTTTTTTCTTCTCCTTTTTCCCCTTTTTTCCCCTCCTTTTTCCTCTTTCCCTTTTCCCCCTTTCCCCTTCCCTTCTCCTTTCAAAACAAAATAAAGTCAAACATTTATTTGCCCAATTAAACTTACACATCATGATTAATATAATATATAAATTGACAAGGCAGAGCTCTTTGAATGAGTAAACATTTTTAAAGAGCTCCTTTAAATTCAATAATTTCTAGGAAAACAATTCTCCTCCTTATAATTTCCTTCTCCTACTCCTACTCCTTCTCCTTCTCCTTCTCCTTCTCCTTCCTCCTCCTTCTCCTCCTCCTTCTCCTTCTCCTCCTCCTTCCCTTCCTCCTCCTCCTTCTCCTTCCCCTCCTCCTTCCCTTCCTCCTCCTTCTCCTTCTCCTCCTCCTCTTCCTTCTCCTTCTATTGTCTCCTCTTCTCCTCGCCTCTAATTCCCCTGCCTTGTGTTTGTAACATTTTTTTCCTCCTCCTCCTCTTCCTCCTTCATTGGTGTTTATACCATCGTTCGAACTCATTTCCAGACTACCAATTATTCGTCTTGCGATGAACTAATGGCCCTCCCTGATAGATGTAAATAAAGCTAAAAAGAACAAAATTCCGCTCCCATGGCTCGTCTTTTCCCCCTCAATTGGCACGGCTGCTCAGTCGGGCGCGAGTCAAGACATTGGAATATTGGAAAGGAAAACGAAGAGAAAAAAATGTTATGACTTATTGGATTATTGGAGAAGTAATTGTCATATTTTTTTGTTTGGGGAAAACTTTTGCGCCTTAGACTTGTTCCCGCCTTATTTTATTACTATGGTTAAAAAAACTTCACTATTATTTAAATTTGTTTTTTATCACCCCCTTAAAATTAAAATCCCTTTTATTATTTAAATGAAAAAATGGTTATTATTTATAGTTATTTTTTTGGTTATTAGATAGATAGATGATAGAAAATAGATAAAAATAATAGATAGTAGTGATAGATAAGATAGATGAAAATAGATAGTAGTAGAATGATGATGTAGTAGATGTAATAGATAGATAGATAGATAGTGAAAATTTTGATAAAAAATAAAAATAGAAGATGGAAAATTTAAAAAATAGATAGATAGCTAGGAATGATGATAGATAGTGTAGATAATAGATAGATTCATTTAGTTTATTTATTATATTGTTATTTTCTCATGTGATGCTTTTAAGTTTTAAGGATTTTAAGGTTCAAGGTATTAAAGGTTATTTATTATGTGTATTTACGCTTCGGAGCTAGGACAACTAAGGTATTTATTAATTCGGGGGAAGATTGGATAAAAATGTTATGTCGTTTGGAAATTTTGGTTAATCATTGTTTTTTTTTTTTTCTTGATAACTTCTGCCGCCTTAGGACTTCGTATCGCCGTTGTTATTGTTATTGTTATTATGTGTATTTACGCTTCGGAGCTAAGAAAACTAAGGCATTTGAGAAGGCTTTGGGAAAGGAAGGGGGAAAAGGGAGGGGGAAAGGGTAAAAAGGGGGGATGAAAGAGGATGAGTATAGGAAAAAATAGGTATATAGCTAAAGGGAAGAATGGAAAAATAGGGGGAAGAGTTTAAAAGAGGATTTTCGAAAAAAAAAAAGAAGGATAAAGGGGGGAATTTATACGACATCGTGCAGGGCAAAGGGGGGAAACCCCAAACCTTAGGGGGGATGTTTTAATTAAAAATTTTGGATTCGGGGCCGCTGTTTGCTTGGGGTGTGCATCGTTAAATAATTAAAAATGGGGAAATGGTTTTGTTTTATTTTCCCATTTCAAATATTTTTTTATGGAAAACAGAGCGGGAAAAGGGTAGGGGAGGCCTGATTATGTGAAACCTCCAAGTATGGGGTGGTAAAATTTGTATATCGGATTTTTTTTAAATTGAAAAAGAGAAAAGATAGAAAGATTGTATACAGGGACACTTTTTAGGTATTTTTATATTCAAGTACCATGTTACTATAAAATATAAAAATGATAGATACTTTATGCGGGCCCAAAGAAAGGAAAAAATTTTCCCCGTTCAAAAATAATCCGGGGATAATTTAGCCCCTAAAATTAAAAAAACTGATAAAAAAAATAAACTAAATTAAATAGTTAAGAACTTTTATGTGAAAATTCTAACATGTTTTAAGGATTGTAATGTACTGGTTTAGGTCTCGTCGCCTAAGGCCTCGTAAGCATCACGTAAGTTTCCCTCGTAAGTTAACATCCTCGTAAATTTCACGGGATATAGCTATAGGGAAGGGACGTCTGTCAAATTACACGCACGTTGCCTATCTATATAACTTTGTCCCCTTTGGGCCCCCAGAATTTTTAGCCCGCAGGGGGGGACAAAAAAGTGACCATAGTTAACCCCAATTTTGTAGTTTATAGACCATTACGAAAAAGAGGAAAAAAAGAAGGGGTAGGAAGAGGGGGGGGAAAAAGAGGAGAGAGAGAGAGAGAGGAGAGAGAGAGAAGAAGAAGAGAGAGAAGAGAGAGGAAAAAGAGAGAGAGAGGAGAGAGAGAGAGAGAAGAGAGAAGAGGGGGGGGGAGGGGTTAAAGTGGAGGGAAACAAGGGGGGAAAGAGAGAGAGAAAAGAGAGAGAGAAGAGAGAGAGAGAGGAGAGAGAGAGAAGAGAGAGAGAGTGAGAAGAGAGAAAAGAAGAGGAGGAGAGGAAGGAGGAAAAGTTAAGTGAGACCGTGTCCGCCGTCTTCCCCCCCCCCTCCCTTCAATGATTCCCTTGTTCCATTTTAAGTAATCACTTGCGTCCCCCCAGTTAGTAATAATAGTGGTTGTTAGTATAAAATTTTTAGTTGGTTATTTTAGTAAATAGTTTATTTTTTGGTTTTATTTTTTTAATTTTTTTTAAAATTATTAGTTTTTTAGTTGTTAGTGATTAGTTAGTTAGTTGGGTTGTTATTTAGTTATTTATTTTAGTTTTAGTTAGTTATTAGTTGTTTTAGATAGTTTTAAGGGGAAAGATAAATAGATGAAATTAAAGAGGGGAAGAAGGGGGAGAAGAGGGGAGCGAAAGGGAAGGAGAGAGGAGAGGGAAAGCGAGACGGGGAGCCCCTAAAAAAAAAAAATAATTCAACTCCCCCGCGATACAGATAAACGATAAAAACAAAAACAAAATATAACAGGTATGTCTTTTCCATCTGTTTTGCATCTATGTTTGTACGGATTTCGTGGAAGCTACAGACATCACAAGCCTCAGTTAAGTGTTCCTCAAATCCTGCTTCCATGGCGCCCCTTATTTTTCTTCTATTTCATTCTTCTTTCTTCTTTCATTATTCTTTGTTTCATTCCTTCTTATTTTTCTTCAATTATATTCCTCTCGTGCTTACCTCAGTTTGTTTTTTGCTAGTTAACTCGTATTAAAGGTTTCGCAGAACACTTGTATCGTTGAAGTATTTTTGTTCACTTCTTACCCTCCCCGCACTCTCTCTCTATGTCTGTCTCTCTCTCTCTCTCTCTCTCTCTCTCTCTCTCTCTCTCTCTCTCTCTCTCTCTCTCTCTGTCAGTCTCTCTGTCTGTCTTTTATGTCTGTATCTCTATGTCTGTCTCTTTCTCTGTCTGTCTCTCTCTCTCTCTCTCTCTTCCTCTCTGTCTGTCTGTCTGTCTGTCTGTCTGTCTGTCTGTCTGTCTGTCTGTCTGTCTGTCTGTCTGTCTGTCTGTCTGTCTGTCTCTCTCTCTCTCTCTCTCTCTCTCTCTCTCTCTCTCTCTCTCTCTCTCTCTCTCTCTCTCTCCTCCTCTCTCTCTCTCTCTCTCTCTCTCTCTCTCTCTCTCTCTCTCTCGTCTGATGTTGCGGTCGCCAGGGAAATATCAATCATTCAATTAGTGTTTTTCATGTCTTCGTTTACATATTGAAATCCTCAAACGTGATGGAAAAAAAGTCAAGGTAAAAGCTACATAAAAATTCAAAAAGTTATATGTGTGTGTGATGTGTGTGTGTGTGTGTGTGTGTGTGTGTGTGTGTGTGTGTGTGTGTGTGTGTGTGTGTGTGGTGTACGTATATGTGTTTATAAATTCGTAAAGCCAAGATATTTATTGTTTCATGTCATGGGAGTCACGTCAGTCATGGGAGGGCATTATAAGTCCCACAGGATTGCTATAGTATTCCTAGGTTTTTATAAGTACTTTGACAATCGCATGGGTGGCTCAAATAGGGATTAATAATACTAATAACAATACTGAAAATACTAATACTGATCGTTGTATTGAAGTAATGATTAATCTAGCAATGCCTATCATATTTTTATGTCTTGCAGTAAGTTTTGTCTAATTTGTGGTTTTTAAGGAATATCTGGAAATATTATGTCATTGTGAATTGGCTGAAATAGGAACTTCTAATCATTGTAACTGAAAACTGACTCCAGATTCGTGTTCAGCATGCTCGAAAACTGTTAGGAACTAATTTTCAAGCAAATCTATTTTTCAAAAAAATATGGCAAATTTTGCAAGGGGTATGCCTTGATTTTTTGTGTGAAAATCACGTTATATTAAATATCAAAAATAGACGCGGAGAAAAAAGGCAAACGACGTGTGTGTGTGTTTACAAATCCGTAAAGCCAAGATATTTATTGTTTCCCGTGAGTTTTAGATCATAGTGTTCCAAAGGTTTTTCTTCTTTATTTTACCTACGTCATTAACCCCTTGAGACCCAGAACGTAATTTCCATTGTAATATGACTACCATTAGACGATTTTAAGTGACTATAAGCAATATTTTATAGCTATGACTTGTTTAGTATCCTTGTTCACTAAGTAATTTGATTTATTGAGTTACTTTTTATAATTTTATGGCTCGAAAACAGACAATTTTTTATAGTAAAGGAAAGAACTGGGCGTGAAGGGGTTCAGTCCAAGCCTTGTCTTCGTTATTACCTTTGTCCGCCATTCTTGTCCTCGTCGTCTGTCCTCGTACGTACCTGCATTTGTCCTCCTCTTCATTCACGCCCCAGCTCTCTGCCTTTTCCTGGCTCCTCTCCAGCCCATATATTTCCCCCCGTGACAGTGACAGGCTTAACGGTGGGGACTGTCTGGCTGATCCACACTTTTGCATTTTTACACACTACTTTATTTTTTATTTTTCTATGCATATATATGTTATGTTTATTTTCTTATTTATATTCAGCTGTTTTTCTTTAACTCTCGTCTTTTGTCTGTCTTTCTTTCTTTCTTTCTTTCTTTCTTTCTTTCTTTCTTTCTTTCTTTCTTTCTCTCTCTCTCTCTCTCTCTCTCTCTCTCTCTCCTCCATCCTCTTTCTCTCTTCTCTCCCCTTCTCCTCTCTCTCTCTCTCTCTCTTCTTCTCTTTTCTTTTTCCTTCTCTCTCCTCTCTCTCTCTTTTCTCTTTCTCTCTCTCTCTCTCTCCTCTCTCTCTCTCTCTCTCTCTCTCCCCTTTTCCTCTCTCTCTCCCTCCCCTCTCCTCTCTCTCCCCTCTCTCTCTCTCTCTCTCTCTCTCTCTCTCTCTCTTGGGTGCTATATGTTTTCTTTTCTCTCTTTTAGGAGAAAGAAAAACAGGATTTCAGCCGGAAGATATGAAAAGAAAATTCATTCTGTGAAGGTGTTGCACGTGAGGAGGAGAGAGAGAAGAGTAGAGAGGGGAAGAGAGAGAGAAAAGGAGAGAGAGAGAGGGAGGGGAGGGGAAGGAGGGAGGGAGGGGGGGGAGGAGAGAGAGAGAGAGAGAGAGAGAGAAAAGGGGGGAAGGAGAGAGAGAGAGAGGAGAAGAGAGAGAAGATTTTCTGTGTTTTTGCAAGGGGAAAGGGTTTAAAATTTGACTGGTTTCCATTCTGTATATATTTGTTTTCCCTCCTCTCTCTCTCTTCCCTCTCCTTTCTCTCTCTCAAATAACCTGGAATATATTTACGCTCAAAGACCGATTGATTTCCTTTTCCTCTTTTTCTCCTCCCTCCTCCCCTCCTCCTCTCCTCCTCCTCCTCCTTCTCCTCCCTTCTCCTCCTCCTCCTCCTCCTCTCCTCCTCCTCCTCCTCCTCCCTCCTCCTCCTCCTCCCCCTTCCTCCTCCTCCGCATTGCCTAGCTGCCAGTAAAAAGGCAAATATGTTGGGTTTTTTTAAACGTAACTTTGAACATAAAACCAAAAGGGTAATGACACAATTATACCCCGTCCTTGGTTAGGCCGCACTTGGGAAATTTTCCCGTTAAATTTCTGGTCGCCCTGTTTCGTAAAAGATCAAGCCAAATTGGAATCAGTGCAAAGAAGAGCAACCAAAAAAAATTCCATCTCCCGCGAAATTCATCTTATTAAGAGAGACTGCGGAACTTAATATTTTTCCTTAAGGATCGTAGAACCGTGGGGACTTGTAGAAACTTTAAGATCCTAAAAGGTTTTGATGTCATTATCAAGAGAACCTATTCGAGCTTTCAACTCAAGTGGGCAACAAGAAATAATGGTTAAAACTAAACGGTCACGTTGCATCACCGATCTCCGTAAAATTATTTTAATGTTAGAGTCGTTTATCGATGGAACAAGTTACCAGCAAATGTTGTCGGAGCCAACACAATAACTACATTCAAAAACAGACTTGACGCGCACTGTAAAGTAAATGGGTATTGATGTGCGAATTCATATCAGTCCCCCGTCGATTAGTTTGTAGTGGTAAATGGTAGTTGTAGTTAGTATTTTTCATATCCATCATTCTGCACTATGAAATTTTTCCCTGTCCTATCCTCTTTAGGGACATGGTACATTTCCAACTGTTTTTTTACAAGTAGTTGATAGTTAGTAGTATGTAGTTCAGCAGATACCCTCGTTATGGACCAATAGGTTTCCTGGTGTCTGTTATTCCTATGTAAAAAAAATCCTCCTTTACCTCCTCTCCTCTCCTTACCTCCTCCTCCTTACCTCCTCTCCTTTACCTCCTCCTTTTGTCTGTTCATTCTTTGTGTTCCTTTGTATATTCCTCCTCCTCCTCCTCTTCCTTGTTCTTGGTTTTTCCTTTCACCTCTGTTTATGACGGGGTAAAGAAAATATGGTTATCTTTGTGACTATATTTCTGAGGTTCGGGCCTGTTGTGTCGTGTCTCTGCGCCTTGGAAGGGACCCTCAATCTCCCCCAAGATTACGGTCTTCCCGGCGCACAGACAGAGGGACAGGTATACATAGGTGGGCAATGTACTGTACAGGTAGATAATTAGACAGAAAGACAGGTAGAACATGGGTAAATTATGTACTGTACAGGTCAATGATTAGACAGAGGGACAGGTACATAGGTGAGCAATGGACTGTATAGGTAGGTAATTAGACAGATTGACAGGTACTACATAAATTATAAAGACGGGTACATAGGTGAGCGATGTCTGTACAGGTAGATATTTAGACAGATAGACAGGTACATGGATAAGCGAAGCACAGACAGAAATAGGGACCGGTATATATAGGAAAGGGAATTTATTTACAGGTAGATGTGAATAGACAGAGAGGTAGACAGGTAAGGAAAATATTTTACAGGTAGATAAGTAGACAGAGCCCGGTAGACAGTTATGGGAAATATTGTACAGGTAGATGAATAGACAGGTAGACAGGGAAGAGAGCAGGTAGATAAGTAGACAGATAGACAGGTAAGGGAATTATATACATGTAGATGAATAGACAGAGACAGTAGACAGGCAAGCCAAGTAGTTTACAGGTAGATAAGTAGACAGAGAGGTAGACAGGTAGATAAGTAGACAGGTATGCTAGTAGATGAGTCACTAATTAAACCACTAGTCGGATGTTACAGGTCATTAAAAGAATAAATGAGTGTAGCTTAAGTATGGAACACAAACTTGTAGGCAAAATTACGACGCACTTGAGCTAAAGACATGTAAATTATGTAATTAATGAATCGTACGTTATATATTATGCAATGAATCGTATGTTTATAGTCCTTGTATTTTACCTAGCGTTGAAAAATGTGACATGTTTATAGAGCAATAACTTAACACGTTTCTTGTGTATTATTTGATCAAGTAGGCGATTCCGCTTGACGTTATTTATGTTATTTACTTGAATGACAACAGGGAGTAGCAATAATACGTTTGATGCGCGGGTGAGGCAAGGCAGCGTGAAATGTATGTCTAGGCAATATTACCATGCCGAGTGCTCTGCTCTCGGATGGAAGAGAGAGAGAGAGAGAGAGAGAGAGAGAGAGAGAGAGAGAGAGAGAGGGGAGAGAGAGAGAGAGGGAGAGAGAGAGAGAAGAGAGAGAGAGAGAGAGAGAGAGAGAGAGAGAGAGAGAGAGAGAGAGAGAGAGAGAACAAAGGAAGTTCAGAGAGTAGAGAGACCTACAGGAGCCTGAAGAGAGAGGGGAGAGAGAGAGAGAGAGAGAGAGAGAGAGAGAGAGAGAGAGAGAGAGAGAGAGAGAGAGAGAGAGAGAGAGAGAGAGAGAGAGAGAGAGAGAGAGAGAGAGTTAGAGAGAGATAAGGGAGGAAGAGAGAGAGAGAGAGAGAGAGAGTTAATTGGCAGGTGAAATGAACGACGTGAAAGAATAGTTCAAGCAGGGAGACGAAGTTAAAGAAAATGAAATTAATTACAGAAGAGACAGAGATACAAATATATAAACAAAGAGAATACGGTAGAAAGAAGAATTAAATTGGTGTACTGTACCTTATGAAAAGCAAAATATAGTAATAGTAAAAAGGTAGAACAAACTTATGTACTTAATAATGTAAATAGGAACAGTCACGTATTGAAGAAACGTAAAGAAAACGTATTTGACAAGAGTGTTATATATACAGACGGCTCTCTTAGTCTACAGTAATAAGTTACTCACATCCACATCTCGACTCCCTACCCTCCCCCTTCACACACACACACACACACACACACACACACACACACACACCCCACACACACACCACAACACACAACACATCACACACACACACACACACCACACACACACAACACACACATACACATGAAACAAAACTCCATGACAACACAACACCACAAAGTTTTTTCTTGGCGAGACAAAAGTTTGGCCAATTACCTGTGAGTCTTGGCGCATACTTACCACTTACCCATGGGAAAGTGCGGCTCAACACCTGAAACACCTCTCTGGAAACACTGTGACTACATCAACACACCGAACACCAACGCAGGATCCTCGCAACTCAACCCAGGTCACATCATTGCAATACAGAGGTCATTAATGTCACCACTAGAGTCACACATGTACAGTACACTCTCACAGCCACACACACACACACACCACACACACACACACACACACACACACACACACACACCACACACCCACACCCACACCCACACCCACACCCACACCACACACCCACACACACACCCACACACCACACACACACACACACATAGGTCAGGTTTGGGTGTATACGTATATATAAGATAGACACATTTTTCTGCCTATGTTTCTAAAAGACTGTAAAATATTTGTGGTTTATATGCCTGGAGGAGGTGAAGCCCTTTTGATGTCTTTCCATAAGGGCTAAGTGATGCCTTTTGAGTAGGTGATAGCGTGATAAGGGCTTGACGTGGCGTTCTCGTTTAAAAGGCCATTTGAAAATCAGTGTTTGTGGTGTCCTCGGTTGAAGGGCCATTTGAAAATCAGTGTTTGTGGCGTCCTCGGTTGAAGGGCCATTTGAAAATCAGTGTTTGTGGCGTCCTCGGTTGAAGGGCCATTTGAAAATCACTCTTTGTTGCCTTTGAATACAGTCATATTGTATCTCTCCTCGCGTTACCACTTGCTGTTGAAGGAGAAAGGTCATTGCTTTTACGTATAGCACCACCACAGGGTCAATGGCTAATGCGACGGAGATTAGCACCGAGGCCAGCGCGTAACTTAGTGTATGTCCCCATCTTGACCTTTTTTTACTCTATGTATATCACTGTGATCCTCTTCTGTGAATGCACATTACACAGCTACACAAAGAAACACGAACACACGTACACACAGTCACACACATCATTTATGGACAAAAAATCTATATACACACAAAATATAACTTATTGTTCAAGAGGCTTATACTATCAGCATTTTAGTATCAGAGTATTGTAAGTGCTTATTGTATTTACTGTAGTACGTGGATCCGGTACATAAAATTAATGGAGTGTCAGGTTAGCTGTAGTGCATTTGTGTGTCTGTAATGACCTGGACATCCAATAGGGCGTCTCAATAGGATCTCAGAGCAGGTTGGTGTGTGTGACAGGTCGCTTGCTCGGGTCAGTTTCCGGCTGCAATCCTTGTGTGTGAGAGAGAGAGAGAGAGAGAGAGAGAGAGAGAGAGAGAGAGAGAGAGAGAGAGAGAGAGAGAGAGAGAGAGAGAGAGAGAGAGAGAGAGTCACAGTCAGAGAGAGAGAGAGAGTCACAGTCAGAGAGAGAGAGAGAGAGAGAGAGAGAGAGAGAGAGAGAGAGAGAGAGAGAGAGAGAGAGAGAGAGAGAGAGAGAGAGAGAGAGGAGAGAGAGTCACTGTCAGAGAGAGAGAGCGAAGAGAGAGAGAGAGAGAGAGAGAGAGAGAGGAGAGAGAGAGAGAGAGAGAGAGAGAGAGAGAGAGAGAGAGAGAGAGAGAGAGAGAGAGAGATGTACAGTCAGACAAACAAACAACTTTACAAATAGATAGACAGGTAAAAGTGGAAAAGCGAAATAGAAACGCGGTATAGAGACTTTAAAGTAGCCCTTGACAGCCAAGCTTATTTGTCAGACACGAGTGGCGCTCCTCACTGAATGGAGAAAATCCCTCTTACATCACTATACGTAAACACGATCTTGAGCTTACCAACCCTGTCATTGAGGTTTGCTGTGGAGCGTACGTGGCTTGTAATCCTTAGGTGTGTGTGTGGGTGAAAGGCGTGGGTGAAGGGTGGCTGGGTGCGTGGGTGGGTGCGTGGGTGGGTGCGTGGGTGTGATG
>JACEEZ010006570.1:87500-92500 GCA_016584305.1 Chionoecetes opilio
ACCGACAGCCACTTCAATTTTAGGCCTTGTGGAGGGGTCTAATAATAATAATAATATTAATAAAACAGTGAAAACCCAGTTGAAACGGTCCATTGGTCTCATCTTTATAGACTAGATGGATGGAAGATTTGATTTGCAAGACGCGAATTAAAAGTAAAGTCTGGAAAGTCTGGAATATCTCGTATTAAACTTGTTTTATTCTCGTTTTTCGTACGTTTATGGTAGATAGACGTGGGCAGGAAATTGTTTTGACATCCGTGTGTGTGTGTGTGTGTGTGTGTGTGTGTGTGTGTGTGTGTGTGTGTGTGTGTGTGTGTGTGTGTGTTTTCTCTTCATTCGAAACACTTGCATTTCGAACTGTTTTAATCAAGGGAGAGCGCAGGCTAAATAAACATATGGGAGTCCCCCCTTCTCTCTTCATTGACGCGAAGGAAAAAATTGGTCCCAAGTAGTATTAGGAGTAATGAGGGAGGGCGGGAGGGTTGTGGAGATAATAGAAACTTGACAAAGGAAAGAAGGAGGAAGGAAAGGAAAGGAAGAAAGGAGGAAAGGAAAGGCAGAAAGGAGGAAAGGAGGAAAGGAAAGGAGGAAAGGAATGGAAGAAAGGAGGAAAGGAATGGAAGAAAGGAGGAAAGGAAAGGGAGGAAGGAGGAAAGGAAAGGAAGAAAGGAGGAAAGGAATGGAAGAAAGGAGGAAAGGAATGGAAGAAAGGAGGAAAGGAAAGGAGGAAAGGAGGAAAGGAAAGGAAGAAAGGAGGAAAGAGTAGGAGGAAGACGAGTAAGAGAATAGGAAGTAGGAGATAGGATAGGAAGTAAGATAGGATTAGAAGTAAGGATAGGAAGAGGAGAAAGAGGAAGAGTTGGATTAGAAGTAGAAGGACTAGATATGAAAAGTCGGAAAAAGAGAAAAAATGTAAGTTTATATGTAATTAAAGTGATTGATAATGAGGAATGTCGAATATACAGAAGATGAGTAATTGAAAAACTCCACGAAAAGTGATGGAATGAAGAAACGTAGATCATTCCAAAAGAAACGTAAAAATAAAAACGATTGATATTTACACGGTAAGAAAATTAAACCAAAAAGAGAAAGGGACGAAAGAAGTATATGAGAATGGTAGTGAAGAGATTAAGGGAATACGAAGAGAAGAGTGAAAATAGCGAAGTGTTGATAGGACTAGACAAAGGCGAATGAGGTAAATATTGGTAATGGCAGTTCATTTTTTAAGCAAATCTCAATGGGCGACATTCCTTGGATATCCAGAAGGGTGGTGGTGAGTCCATTCCAATCATTTACCACCCTATTTGTGAACCAGTTTTTCCCTATTTCTATTTTAAATTACGCTTTTCCAGCTTGAATCCGTTACTTCTTGCACACACATTTAGCACAAAATGAGAGGAAAGTGAGGGGAAAATGAGGGGAAATGAGTGGTTTAAGGGGTAAATGAGGTGAAAATAATGGGAAAATGAGGGGAAATGAGTGGTTTAAGGGGTAAATGAGGTGAAAATAATGGGAAAATGAGGGGAAATGAGTGGTTTAAGGGGTAAATGAGGTGAAAATAATGGGAAAATGAGGGGAAATTAGTGGTTTAAGGGGTAAATGAGGTGAAAATAATGGGAAAATGAGGGGAAATGAGTGGTTTAAGGGGTAAATGAGGTGAAAATAATGGGAAAATGAGGGGAAATGAGTGGTTTAAGGGGTAAATGAGGTGAAAATAATGGGAAAATGAGGGGAAATGAGAGGATTTAAGGGGAAATTAGGGGGAAAGTGAGAGGAAAATTAGGGGAAAATGAGGTAAAAATGATAGAAAAATGAGGGGAAATGACACAGACACGATGAGCCATTGCATCCAGGAAGGTGTTTATGAATATATATTTTGTCGCCTAGTGGCTTAAAAATATTCTTACAGGGCGACCGTTTTTCATCACTAGGAGACATTTTGGTCGCCCAGTTGTAATGTTAAAAAATGAACATGGGTAATGGTGATTGCTAAACTTACCAAAAAGGAGACGATTGGGGTAATTAGGTGTGTGTGTGTGTGTTTGTGTGTGTGTGTGTGTGTGCGTGTGCGTGTGTGTGTGTGCAGAGACAGACAGGTGGAGAGAAAATTCAACTGCTTCATATTCATCTCGTTCATAGAAGCAGCACAAAGGTACGTAGGCAAAGGTACAACGTGGCACGAACTTTCATCAAACATTATTCTCCCACGGCTGGCTTATAACGTGACGTGTGATCAAATGGAACACAACGCGGAAGCAGTCCTGTGTTATGCTATGCTGTGCTGTTATGCTATGCTGTGTTATGCTATGCTGTACTGCTATGCTATGCTATGTTATACTGTGTTATGCTATGCTGTGCTGTTATGCTATGTTATGTTATGCTGTGTTATGCTGTGATGTGCTGTTATGCTATGCTATGCTATGCTGTGTTATGCTATGCTGTGCTGTTATGCTATGCTGTGCTATGCTGTGTTATGCTATGCTATGTTATGCTGTGTTATGCTATGCTGTGCTGTTATGCTATGCTGTGCTATGCTGTGTTATGCTATGCTGTGCTGTTATGCTATGCTATGTTATGCTGTGTTATGCTATGTTGTGTTATGCTATGCTGTGCTGTTATGCTATGCTGTGCTGTTATGCTGTGTTATGCTATGCTGTGTTGTTATGCTATGCTGTGTTATGCTATGCTGTACTGTTATGCTATGCTGTGTTATGCTATGTTGTGCTATGCTATGCTGTGCTGTTATGCTATGCTGTGCTGTTATGCTGTGTTATGCTATGCTATGCTATGCTGTGTTATGCTATGCTGTACTGTTATGCTATGCTATGTTATGCTGGGTTATGCTGACGAGCCGCAGTATCGGTATGGAACACGTTTTACCTGTGACATTTTTTCCAGGTAGGTTGATGAATGTTTGGATGTAGATGAAAGTACAAATAATCCGCTTTGATGTTATGAAAATGTGTTTGTAGTTATGTCATGTCTTTTCAGTCTTCTATTTTTTTTATTTCCTTTTTTTTCATTACCTATTCCATATTCTTTGATGTATTTTTTATTTTGTTCCGTTGATATCTTTTAATGTAGTTTAATTATGTGTTTTCAGAGGTACTCGGACAGTTTGCCTACGGACAGTTTGCCTACGGACATACGGACAATTTGCCTACCGGACAGTTTGCCTACGGACAGTTTGCCTACCGGGCATTTTGCCTACCGGACAATTTGCCTACGGACACTTTGCTAACTAACTAACCTAACCTAACCTAACCTAACCTAACCCAGGTAAAGAAATTTTTTCCTGTGGAAACACTGTGGCAAAGTGTCCGTAGGCAAAGTGTCCGTAGGCAAAGTGTCCGTAGGCAAAGTGTCCGTAGGCAAAGTGTCCGTAGGCAAAGTGTCCGTAGGCAAAGTGTCCGTAGGCAAAGTGTCCGTAGGCAAACTGTCCGTAGGCAAACTGTCCGTAGGCAAACTGTCCGTAGGCAAAGTGTCCGTAGGCAAAGTGTCCGTAGGCAAAGTGTCCGTAGGCAAAGTGTCCGTAGGCAAAGTGTCCGTAGGCAAACTGTCCGTAGGCAAACTGTCCGTAGGCAAACTGTCCGTAGGCAAACTGTCCGTAGGCAAAGTGTCCGTAGGCAAACTGTCCGTAGGCAAACTGTCCGTAGGCAAACTGTTCGTAGGCAAAGTGTCCGTAGGCAAAGTGTCCGTAGGCAAAGTGTCCGTAGGCAAACTGTCCGTAGGCAAACTGTCCGTAGGCAAACTGTCCGTAGGCAAACTGTCCGGTAGGCAAACTGTCCGTAGGCAAACTGTCCGTAGGCAAACTGTCCGTAGGCAAACTGTCCGTAGGCAAACTGTCCGTAGGCAAACTGTCCGTAGGCAAAGTGTCCGTAGGCAAACTGTCCGGTAGGCAAAATGTCCGGTAGGCAAACTGTCCGTAGGCAAACTGTCCGTAGGCAAACTGTCCGTAGGCAAACTGTCCGTAGGCAAACTGTCCGGCCACGGTTTTCAGAGGTCTATTTTTGTAATTTTCCCATTTTTTTCATAATTTATTCTTTATTCTATGGTCAATTTTTGGTATAGTATAGTAGTGTATTAATGTGTATGAATGTTGATGTATGTATTAATGTGTATGAGTGTTGATGTATGTATTAATGTGTATGAATGTTGATGTATGTATTTATGTGTATGAATGTTGATGTATGTATTTATGTGTATGAATGTTGATGTATGTATTAATGTGTATGAATGTTGATGTATGTATTAATGTGTATGAATGTTGATGTATGTATTTATGTGTATGAATGTTGATGTATGTATTTATGTGTATGAATGTTGATCTATGTATTAATGTGTATGAATGTTGATGTATGTATTAATGTGTATGAATGTTGATGTATGTATTTATGTGTATGAGTGTTGATGTATGTATTAATGTGTATGAATGTTGATGTATGTATTTATGTGTATGAATGTTGGTGTATGTATTTATGTGTATGAATGTTGATGTATGTATTAATGTGTATGAATGTTGATGTAGGTATTAATGTGTATGAATGTTGATGTATGTATTAATGTGTATGAATGTTGATGTATGTATTAATGTGTATGAATGTTGATGTATGTATTAATGTGTATGACTGTTGATGTATGTATTAATGTGTATGAATGTTGGTGTATGTATTAATGTGTATGAATGTTGATGTATGTATTAATGTGTATGAATGTTGATGTATGTATTTATGTGTATGAATGTTGATGTATGTATTAATGTGTATGAATGTTGATGTATGTATTAATGTGTATGAATGTTGATGTATGTATTTATGTGTATGAATGTTGATGTATGTATTAATGTGTATGAATGTTGATGTATGTATTAATGTGTATGAATGTTGATGTATGTATTTATGTGTATGAATGTTGATGTATGTATTAATGTGTATGAATGTTGATGTAGGTATTAATGTGTATGAATGTTGATGTATGTATTTATGTGTATGAATGTTGAT
>JACEEZ010006570.1:97500-110000 GCA_016584305.1 Chionoecetes opilio
GTGGTAGTGGTGGTAGGGTAGTGGTGGTGGTGGTAGTAGTGGTACAGATTGTTGCTTGTTACGCCCCCTTGATTACTAAACCTATTAATATTGCCACCGACAACGCTAATTGAATGAATGAATCACCCACACGTCCTCTATACCCCCCTCTTCCCTCCCTCCCCCCTCTACCCCTCGATACTCCCCTCTCCCCCCCTCTACCCACACGCGACTAACTCGATACACCTGGTTACTCGTTTAATAATGGTACGCAATGACCATTCATTTGGAAACTATTAACTACCTAGCAACACATATACCTGCCTTAATGAAAACAGTAACACGGCTGTAAAGTATCACAGAGCCAGTAAACGTCGCTGCTGCCATGATATATTTGTACAGTATTTGTAAACTCTGGAAACTCTTTCTGTTTCTATTTTTCCACCTTTCTACGAGTTCAATCTTTTCCAGAGGAGTAACAAGACACCTCCCGAACTACATTGGACCACCCTTCCTCTTTTATATTCCCTTACCGTCTTATTTATAGGGTCTGGCAATGAAGTGGGATTTTTGTTACTCCTTTTTCCTTTTTTTTTCCTTGGCTCGTCTTTTGTAATGTAAAAAAAAAAAAAAAAAAAAAAAAAAAATTCAAGGAACACTACTAAATTTTTATTAAGTTTTGGGTGAGGGAATTTCTCAACAAATATGATTTCTGAGAGTTTTCAGACGTTATGAGAAATCTTTTGAGCTTTAATATTATATTATGTTGTCGAGGAAAAAGATGGAAGTTGTACCAGCTTTTGAAGGGAATCTCTGAATTACGTTGTACTTTTATGTTGACACTACATGTCGCAATATTCTTCATCCGATTGTGTGTGTATGTGTGTGTGTGTGTGTGTGAGCGAGAGGAGTTATCTGTCTGCTCTCCTCTCTCTCTCCCTCTCTCTCTCCTCTCTCTGCTCTCTCTCTCTTCTCTCTCTCTCTCTCATCCTCTCATCTCTCTCTCTCTCTCGTCTCTCTCATCTCTCTCTCTCGTCATCCTCTCTCTCGATCTCTCTCTCACTCTCTCAAAGGAACAACGAATCAAGACTCGCACAACACCACACACACACACACACACACACACACACACACACACACACACACACACACACACACACACACACACACATTATATGGTTGATTGCATCTCCCTCAACTTTTCTCCAATAACTTGAAGCAATACCATACCGTGGCTGGCTGGCAGGGTACTACACACCGATTATATCACGAGAGAGAGAGGGGGGGGGGGGTGGGGGGGGGGGGGGGTGGGGGGATGGGGGGGGGTTGGGGGGGAGAGGAAAGAGAGAGAAAGAGAGAGAGAGAGAGGAGAGAGAGAGAGGAGGGAGAGAGAGAAGAGAGAGAGACCCCACCAGGATTATAACAGTATTGTGTGTTATAACATGAAGCTGATAGGGGTTAAAGAGAGAGAGAGAGAGAGAGAGAGGAGCACAGGATTAGGAACAATATTGTGTGTGTGTGTGTGTGTGTGTGGTGTGTGTGTGTGTGTGTGTGTGTGTGGTGAATGTGTGTGGTTATGTGTTTGTTGTCGTGTGTTTATACAAATTAGAACAAATAGTATTAAAAATGTTGAATTATGAGAATACTTTAGATTAAGGAAAGAAAAAGAAAACAAAGCATTATTGGGGACCCGTTGCCGGCACGAAATTGACCCACCAATCAACACGTCCCTAACCTCGGTTCCTTATACACCGCACGACCTACAACTCTCTGACAGCACTATTCCGGCATGAGGACTTTTATAATAACGTAGTATGGAAGGGATCAGACACGAGTGATGCACGAAGAAGAGAGAGTAGAGAGAGTAGAAGAGGAGAGGAGCGATAGAGGATGAGAGAGAGAGATGTAGAGGGAGAGAGAGAGAGAGAGAGAGAGAGAGAGAGAAGAGAGAGAGACCCCCCACAGGTTATAATAACCTTCTTGTGTGTTCTCAATGAAAACGTCTCACACGAGCCGAGAGGCGCGAGAGAGGTCGAGCCGAGCGCAGAGCGAGAGAGCAGAGCGAGAGCGAGAGCGAGAGAGAGGAGAGAGAGAGCGAGAGGAGAGAGCGAGAGAGCAGAGAGAGAGAGAGAGAGAGAGATGAAAAAGCAGGAGATGAATTATGAAAGGATCTTACAGGAAAAATTGCTACTGAAGGTATAATTAAATTTCCTTTTCTAAGTGATGATGAAAGGCGCAGAGAGGGAGAGAGAGAGAGCGAGAAGAGAGGAGAGGAGAGAGAGAGAGAAGAGAGGAGAGAGGAGAGAAGAGAGAAGGAGAGAGAGAGAGCGAGGGAGAGAGAGAGAGACGAGAGAGAGAAGGAGAGAGAGAGCGAAGAGAGAGAGAGAACAGGTTAGAAACAACAGAAGAGAGAGAGAGAGAGAGAGACGAGAGAGAGAGATAGAGATATAGAGACAGAGAGAGAGAGAGAGAGAGAGAGAGAGAGAGAGAGGAGAGGAGAGAGAGAGAGAGAGCGAGAGACATGGAAGCGCTCATCACGTAAAGTTGAGATGAAAAACTATATAAATTTCTGATGTCTTTCAAATGAGAAGGAGAATAGACTATTAGATGCTACGAAGAATGTAACAGAAAAGAATATAAGAGGGAACAGGATTTTAGTGTAAAATTATCTATTAAATTAAGACCAGTGTTGCTCTGATTTCTCTCCTCTCATCTCTCTCCTCCTCTCTCCTCTCTCCTCTCTCTCTCTCTCTCTCTCTCTCTCTCTCTCTCTCTCGTCTCTCTCTCTCTCGTCTCTCGTTTCATCTCGCTCTCTCGTCCTCTTCTCTCTCTCTCTCTCCTCTCTCCTCTCTCTTCTCTCTCGTTCGTCTCTCTCTTCTCTCTCCCTCTCACACTCTCGCACAGGACTCTTCTATCCCACTTTCTCACACCTCTATCCTCTCACACACTCTCTCTCTCTCTCTCTCTCCTTCTCTCGCCCCACCCCCCCTTTGCTCCTTCCTCGCTCTCTCTCTCCTTCTCCTCTCCTCTCTCTCTCCTCTCATTCTTCTGTCTCACTTCCTCTCCTCCTCTCCCTCAACACTCTCGTCTTCATCTCTCTCTCTCTCTCTCATAAAAGGAAAATAGAACATACCGTCACGCACATACTTCGTTGATTTTTCCTTTCTTAAAAACAGGAATAATCTTTGATACTCTTTTAAAAACTCTTCTTTCTTCATTCTTTTCCCTCTAATCTTTTCATAATCCTCTTTATTTTGTACGTGCTTTTGACTATTTTCTTTTTGTTTCTCTTGTTTGTGTTCTTCCAGTGTTCGTTTCTTTGTTTGCCTCCTTTCCTTAATCCTCTTCTTTTATTCGTGTTATCATTCTTTCTCCCTCCTCTCCTTTATCCTCCTCCTTTATGCGTTTTTTTTTTATTGAAGGTACAGCGTATTTTGAATACAATGGTGTGTTGTGTGTGGTGGTGTGGTTTGCAAGTGGTGGTGTGTGTAAGATAAGATAGATTTTTTTTTTTTTTTTTTTTTTGTTTCATCCTATCTAGACACTTGCTACCAACTACAAAGGTTATTGACTATACAAAGAAGCGCCGACACACTTCAGCACGAACTAGGCGGACCGAACCCCGCTGACCGAATTCGCATGGACGCTACACATTGCCCAAGCTCACGTCGCTACCAACCTTTGCCACCCGGACGGCGTGTGTGTGTGTAAGAGAGAGAGAGAGAGAGAGAGAGAGAGAGAGAGAAGAGAGAGCGAGGAGAGAGAGAGAGAGGAGAGAGAGAGAGCGAGAGAGGAAGGGTGGCAGGTAAACAAAATTTAATGAAGTAATAAAATAGGCATACAATATTAATTGATAAAATAAATCCATTATTAACGAATATTTTTTCTTACCTGGCTGGAAGGAAGGTGTTAGGTAGGTAAGGAGAGACTATAGATCCCTCATTAGGCTCTCTCTCTCTCTCTCTCTTCATCTCTCTCTCTCTCCCGGATCTCTTCGGTCTCTCTCTCTCTCTCTCTCTCTCTCTGTATCATGGCTTTTCCTTTTCCCCATGTATTTAATTAATCAACTTGACTTTTCGTACTCCTTCCTTCTTCCTTCCTTCCTTCCTTCTTCTTTACTCTCTCCTTCCTTCCCTTCCTTCCTTCCTTCCTTCCTTCCTTCCTTCTCCTTCTTCTTCCTTCTTCCTTCCTCCCTCGCTTCCACTTCCCCTTCCTTCCTTCCTTCCTTCCTTCCTTCCTTCCTTCCTTCCTTCCTTCCTTCTTCCTTCCTTTCCTTCCTTCTTCCTTCCTTCCTTCCTTCCTTCCTCTTCCTTCCTTCCTTCTTTCCTTCCTTCCTTTCCTTCCTTCCTGTCCTTCCTTCCTTCTCCTTCTTTCCTTCCTTCTTTCCTTCTTCCTTCCTGCTTCTTCCTTCCTTCATTCCTTCCTTACTCTCTTCCTTCTTCCTTCCTTCCTTCCTTTCCTTCCTTCCTTCCTTCTTCCTCCTTCCTTCCTTACTCTCTTTCCTTTCCTTGCCTTCCTTCCTTCCCTTCCTTCCGTCCTTCCTTACTCTCTTCCTTCCTTCCTTCCTTCTTCCCTTCCTTCTTCCTTCTTCCTTTACTCTCTTCCTTCCTTCCTTCCTTCCTTCCTTCCTTCCTTCCTTCCTTCTTCCTTCCTTCCTTCCTTCTTTAATTCTTTTCGTAATATCTTGTTTAATTTATTATTCTTATTATTTTTGTTCATTATTTTTGTTATTATTATTATCTCATCATTAGCACCATCATTACTATTATCATCATCATTGTATTTATTATCATTATTATGTTGGTAAGGATTCGTTTTATCGCCCTCTTCTTTTTGCACTTAAACTATATTTTTGTGATAGATTTTGATGTGTTTGGAATTAAAAACACATAATTAACTTTTTTTTATTTTTTTTTTTATTTATGAAATCACTAGTTTTATTTTAGTTGTTTTTTTACCCCTTGACCCAACCCATTTTTGTTATTGTTATTACCTCATCATTAGCACCATCATTACTATTATTATCATCAGTACTATTATCATCATCATTATCTTTATTATCATTATCATTACTACGTTTCATTAGCATTGTTATTATTGTTATATTTTTTTTATCATTATCATAGTTATCATGACTCATTAGTATTGCCATCACTAGAGTGGGTCAGGAAACTCACTCATGTCAACTTTCAAAATCAAAGCTAAAATTTTCATTATTACTAAAATCTTCACATGAATACCAAACAGTCATCCTCTAATGGGTTAAAACCAAGGCACTTTACATAGATTATTAGATTATGAGTTCACTTTACACTTTTACATGTGCGAAAATAACCCAAAATGAAAAATAAATAAATAAATAAATAAATAAGTCACCCCCAAAAAAATACAAACATGTAATTTGAACAGTAGCTTTGACGATGTTTTTTAATTGGTCACTGTTGTTATAGGCTTGACAAAATAAATAGGCCTTTTGTTATTATTATCGTATGGTTAATTAAATGGATGTTGGTGAATATGTAGAGAGAGAAAATGAGGTCAAGGCATGATAGAAGCAGAATACTAAAGAAAAACGGAAAAATGAGAAAGAAATGAGGAATGAAGAAAATTATACATGAAGGAATAAAGGAATGAAAGGAAGTGAACAAAATGATAAATGAAGGAATAAAGGAATGAAAGGAAGTGAACAAAATGATAAATGAAGGAATAAAGGAATGAAAGGAAGTGAACAAAATGATAAATGAAGGAATAAAGGAATGAAAGGAAGTGAACAAAATTATACATGAAGGAATAAAGGAATGAAAGGATGTGAACAAAATGATAAATGAAGGAATAAAGGAATGAAAGGAAGTGAACAAAATTATAAATGAAGGAATAAAGGAATGAAAGGAATGAAGAAAATTGATAAATGAAGGAATAAAGGAATTAAGGAGTGAACAACATATACATGACGGAAATAAAGAATGAAAGGATGTGAACAACATTATAATGAGGAAAAAAGGAATGAAAGGATGAAGAAATGAATAAATGAAGGAATACAGGAATGAAAGGAAGTGCACAAAATTATAATGAAGGAATAAAGGAATGAAAGGAAGTGAACAAAATTAGAAATGAAGGAATAAAGGAATGAAAGGAAGTAAACAAAATTATAAATGAAGGAATAAAGGAATGAAAGGAATGAAGAAAATTATACATGAAGGAATAAAGGAATGAAAGGAAGTGCACAAAATTATAAATGAAGGAATAAAGGAATGAAAGGAATGAAGAAAATTATACATGAAGGAATAAAGGAATGAAAGGAAGTGAACAAAATTACAAATGAAGGAATAAAGGAATGAAAGGAAGTGAACAAAATTATAAATGAAGGAATAAAGGAATGAAAGGAAGTGAACAAAATTACAAATGAAGGAATAAAGGAATGAAAGGAAGTAAACAAAATTATAAATGAAGGAATAAAGGAATGAAAGGAAGTGAACAAAATTACAAATGAAGGAATAAAGGAATGAAAGGAAGTAAACAAAATGATAAATGAAGGAATAAAGGAATGAAAGGAAGTGAACAAAATTATAAATGAAGGAATAAAGGAATGAAAGGAATGAAGAAAATTATACATGAAGGAATAAAGGAATAAAATGAAGGAATAAAAAAAAGAGACGACAAACACAACATAAGTGAAAACAAATGTTGGTGAATATTGGAGATAAAAAAAACTTCGCTGAATCTGATTATTTCACAAGGACCCAAATATACGAGTTGAGGAAGGTACGTTTCCTCCGTAAAATTGGACATGCTATGAAAAGTCATTAAAAGCGCTATGATTGCAACTGTGAGAAAGAGAGAGAAAAGAGAGAGAGAAGAGAGAATAATAAAGAGAGGAGAATAAAAAAGAAAGGAGAGAGAGAAAATAAGAGGGAAGAAAGAAAGAGAAAGAAAGAGGGGAGAGAGAGAATAAAAAAGAGAGGAGAGTAAAAATAGGGGAGAAAGAGACTAAAAGAGGGAAGAGAGAGACAAAAAGAGGGGAAAGAGAGACTAAAAGAGGGACAAGAGAGGACAAACAGAGGGAGGAGAGACTAAAATAGGAAGAGAGAGACAAAAAGAGGGGAGGAGAGGACTAAAAGTGAAAGAGAGAGACAAAACGAGGAGAGAGGACTCAAAAGAGGGAAGAGAGGACCAAAGAGGGAGAGAGAGACTAAAAGAGGGAAATAGAGACATAAAAAGAGGGAGAGAGAGACTAAAAGAGGGAAGAGAGAGACAAAAAGAGGGGAGAGAGAGACTAAAAGAGGGAAGAGAGAGACAAAAAGAGGGGAGAGAGAGACTAAAAGAGGGAAGAGAGAGACAAAAAGAGGGGAGCAATAAGAGAGACTAAAAGAGGGGAAGAGAGAGGCAAAAAGAGAGAGAGGACTAAAGAGGAAGAGCGAGACAAAAGAGGGGAAAGAGGAGGACAAGAGGGATAAGAGAAAAAAAAGAGGCGACGTAATAAAAAAAAAAAGAGGGAGAGAAGGAAAAAGAGGGAAGTAGAGAGACAAAAAGAGGGAAAAGAGAGAGACAAAAAGAGGGGAGAGAGAGAAGAAAAAAGGTGATTACTACGTAGGTCTTTTGTGAGGCGCATTTGACGAGATTTCTTTTGGTCCTTCTTTTAATGGCCGTTAATCTACTCCAATTAAACTTATGTAACGAGATAGCGTGGAGGAGGAGTAGGAGGAGGAGGAGGAGCTGAGGAGGAGAGGATAACATGGGATTCCATAGGAGGACGGCGTCGGAGGAGGAGGAGGAGATGAGGAGGAGGAGAGGAGGAGGAGGAGCAGGAGGAGGAGGAGAGAGGAGGAGGAGATGTAGTAAAAAAAGAAAGAAAGGATGAGGAGTAAGAGGCGGAAGGAGGAGGAGAGGGGAGGAGCAGGAGAGAGAGACGGAGGAGGAGGAGGATGAGGAGGAGGGAGTAAGAGGATAGGATGAGGGAGGAGGATGGGAGAGATGATGAGGAGGAGGAGAGAAGAAAGAAGAAGAAGAGAAGAAGAATAAGAAGAAGAAGAAGAAGAAGAAGAAAAGGAAGAGAAGAGAAGAAGGAGGTAGGGATTTACATAGGATTACATAGGAATAACAGACACAGAGACTAATTGGTCCATAGTCGAGGTACTGCTGAACTACATAACTACTAACTATCAACTACTTTAAGAAACCATTTGTAAAATGATACCATGTCCCCTAAAGAGGACTAGAGGAAGAGAGGAGCGTAGGAGAGGAGGAGGAGTAGGAGGAGGCGAGGATGAGGAGGGGAGGAATGAGAAGGAGGAGGAGGAGGAGGAGGAGGAGGAGGGAGGAGGAGGAGGAGGAGGAATAAGACGAAGAGAGAAAAAGAAGAGAAAAGAAGAAGAAAAGAAGAAGGACGAAGGAGGCGGAGGAGGAGGAGGAGGAGGAGGAGGTTGGAGGAGGAGAAGGAAGAAGAAGGAAGAAGAAGAAGAAGAGAAGAAGAAGAAGAATAGAAAACAAAAAAAACCAGAGGAGGAAGAGGAAACAGCTCTTTTAGTTGATCAAGAGTCAGGGAGGAAAAAGATATACACAAGTTAGCATCTTCCATTGCAGGAGCTGAAGTAATGAAGATAATCAAATACCGTGAATACTGTAGCAGCGCCCTCGCAGGAACTCAGAAGGAAAGTTATACAATTATGTAAATGGCGGTAATTTGTGCGAATCCATCCTGGGAATTCTCTCCTAAAGGATATTCTCGGTAAAATATCTAAAGTTTCCTACCGCGCACCTCGTTATTACGGGTTCGTCGAGTGTAATTTGCAGGTCGTCCAGTCAACTTTTGGATAATTGGAAAAAAAATAACCGGTGCGTTAAGGGGAACTATTACGTTTACCTTGACTCAAAGCCGAGAGAGAAAGGTCAAATCATATCCCAAGTGACGCCCAGTATCAATTTCATGGGCGTATCCTAGGGGCGAATCGTGACGTCACCATAGAAAACGAGAAAGGGGAAGGGGAGGATGGGTAAATTTTATGGGGAACTATGTACCCACATCCCAGGACTCTTAGCCCTGCCTTGACTAAGACTGTCGGTGGAATTTTTGTCCGCCGTATATATCAACATTCAGTAGCTGATGACGATGTAATTAATATGTCAACTTATTATTATTATTATTATTGTTGTTACATATATTAGTAGCATTATTATCCTTTTTACCTCCGCCAACGAAGTTGGAGGGGTTATGTTTTCACCCCGATCTGTCTGTCTGTCTGTCTGTCTGTCTGTCTGTGTACAGGATTTCTCGAAAAGTTACGAATAGATTTGGACACAAACTCGGTATACCAATTCTATTTGGTATGAAAGACTGATTAATTTTGGATGACATCTGTTTGACAACTGTTGCCCATGGCACCAATTGATTAAATATTCGACAGGAGTATGCGCCTTCAACTGAGAGCATATATGATATATAATATATATATATATATATATATATATCTTTAAAAAAAAAAAATTTTTTTTTAACTTTTTTTATATGCGGCGTAGTAATGCGCTCTACTAGTGCCCCCCCCCCCCCCCCGTAGTTTGTAATTGTAACCGTTACTACTACAATCCTTATTGTCATAATTATTATCATCATAAGGCGGTGGTGGTGTAGTGATTAGCACACTCGGCTCACAATCGAGAGATCCGTCAGGTCTGAGAGGACGTGGGTTCGATCCCCTGGTTGGGTAGAGACAATTTGAGCTCGTATCATTTCACGCCGTATTGTGTTATTCACCAGCGGAGAAAATGCGTGGGAGGTAAGCCGAGGAGTTGTGACCTCGTATTCCTCGCAGCATGGGTGACGGTGGCAATCCTTCACTCCTATAAAGGTGAATATAGCGCGTGTAAATGTGTAAATGTGTGTGTGTGTGTGTGTGTGTGATTAGTGTGTGTTTTTGCCGTAAAAGGCCAGAAATAGTCCACACGCCACCAAAAGGGGTAAACAGGTGTTGGGTATAGAAAAAAACAATGAAATAAAAAGATTAATGAATCATCATCATTTTCATTCTCATCATTGTCATTCTTCATTAGTGTTGCAGTTGTTAAGGCATATTATCATTCGTGTTGTTGTTGTTAAGGCATATTATCATTAGTGTTGCTGTTGTTAAGGCATATTATCATTAGTGTTGTTGGGTGTTAAGGCATATTTCATTATGTTGGTTGTTGTTACGGCATATTATAATTAGTGTTGTTGTTTGGTTTTAAGGCATATTATCATTATTTTTTTGGTTTTTTGGGTGTGGGTTTTTGTATAAGGCTTATTATCATTAGTGTTGTTGTTGTTAAGGCATATTATCATTAGTGTTGTTGTTGTTAAGGCTTATTATCATTAGTGTTGTTGTTAAGGCTTATTATCATTAGTGTTGTTGTTGTTAAGGCATATTATCATTAGTGTTGTTGTTGTTAAGTCATATTATCATTAGTGTTGTTGTTGTTAAGGCATATTATCATTAGTGTTGTTGTTGTTAAGTCATATTATCATTAGTGTTGCTGTTGTTAAGGCATATTATCATTAGTGTTGCTGTTGTTAAGGCATATTATCATTAGTGTTGCTGTTGTTAAGGCATATTATCATTAATGTTGTTGTTGTTAAGGCTTATCATCATTAATGTTGTTGTTGTTAAGGCTTATCATCATTAATGTTGTTGTTGTTAAGGCTTATCATCATTAATGTTGTTGTTGTTAAGGCTTATCATCATTAATGTTGCTGTTGTTAAGGCTTATCATCATTAATGTTGTTGTTGTTTAGGCATATCAAACAAGGACAATAACCTGCACACTTCCTATATATACTCAAGACCTTGTATACTAAGAAGAAGTGCCTCCCCTTCCCCTTCCCCTGGGTCACAAGGTCCCCCCAGGGAGGACTACGTACTCACGGTCTTGGGGTTTGTTGTAGACGCTGTGCAGCTGCGCGATGCAGAAGGGTGACCAGCACACCACAAAGGCGAACACCACCGTGAACGTCATGCGCACCGTCTTCATCTTGGCCGCCGACACCTTGGCCGTGGCCGTCGAGGTCCTGAGGTGCGGGGCGGCGCGTGAGATGGGCTGCAGCTCAAAGTTCAGCTGCATGTCCTGCCCCCGCCGGCTGCCCCGCTTCACGCAGCCGAAACAGAGTCTGCGGCTGAGTGTTAGGAGAGGCTTGGATGGCCCCGCGCTATGCCACACCGCCCAGCAGATGTAGCTGTAGCAGACGGCGATGATGGCGAGAGGCACGATGAACACAGACATCACGAACCACGTGACGTACACTTGTTCGCTCACCAGCTCGAACACCACCCAGCAGTCGTGCACACCGGGCTCCACCTCGCGCAGGGAGAACAGCAGGGTCTGGGGCGCGGCCAGGACCAACCCGAGGCCCCACGCCCCGGCGATCATGAGCCGCGCCGCCGTCAGGGACCCCCGCCCGCTGCCCTGCACGGCGCGGGCACGGTCCACGGCCATGAACACCAACATATAAGTGGACACGTACAGCACGAATACCTGAGCGTATTTCACAAAGCGGCACAGGAGGTCGGAGCCCCTGAAGCGGTAGGTGATGTCCCACACCAGCTGCGGGAAGATGTTGAGCAGCGCCACCATGAGGTCGGCGAAGCTGAGGTGCAGCATGAAGAGGTAGCAGCGGGACATGGGCTGGAACACCGAGTGGCGCCATAAAGCGATCAGCACGAACACATTACCGATCACCGCCACCACCAGGATCAACACCAACACCACCACCTCCACCACCGCCAAGGCCACGTTACGGTGGTTCCCCTCCTCCACCTCCACCGCCTCCACATCACCTCCACCCGGCACACTGTCCTCCACGAAGCTGTTAAGTTCACTGTACAGCATTGAGGCGTTCAGGCCCAAGGTGACTCTGAGTTCCTCCATCTTCTTGAGCATGTCGCCCTCCACATGACCCACCTTCGCCTCTCCACCCAAGGGCAGGCGAGGCAGGGGCGTGGTGGTCATGGCGGTGGTGGTGGCCTCGTCCTTGCCTCGTCCTCGCCTTGTTCTCGCGTTCTCGCCCTTTCCTCACTCACGCGGGCGTTGTCTGGGGAGGATAGGATTGTAAACACCTTGATGGGGGCAACGTAATTAAGATCAGCTTACCTTTTGATGTTGTGGTGGCGCGACGTCATTATGAGTCCAAAGGGAAGGAAGGAAGAGTGAAGGTGGTGAGAGAAGAACAGGATGGGTGAGGAATAGTTGTGAATATTATTTTACTGTGACGTGACTCATTTTAAACTGCCCTGATATTGATTGATTGATTGATTGATAGGGATAGATGGGTTTTTGTTTTTGTGGGGTGTGTGTGTGTGTTTTTGTGTGTGTGTGTGTGTTTTAGTCCGGGTGTATATTTTTTCCCCTTTTTTACGTTAATTCATCAACCCTCCCCTTTCCTCCCCTTTTTGTCAATCAAAAAGTATTGATTCAGGAAAATTGTCGGAGTAAATGTGGTTTGCGTGGGTTCCGGGGAATTTTTAGGCCTATTAAAAAAAAAAAAAGATTCCTCTTTT
>JACEEZ010006570.1:115000-117500 GCA_016584305.1 Chionoecetes opilio
AAATGTAAAGAGACTACACTCTCAGAAATAAGGGGTATATTAAGGGTAGAATTGTTACATCGCACCATCACTACCCTTTTTAAACCCTATGTCCAGGCTGGAGGGTAGATGTTGCCGATTATACCCTTCATCTACCCTTTATCTACCCTTTTTAGACGAGAGGGTTGCAAAAGGGTATATTTGCGTCGATCCGAAAAGGTATATTTGTAAGGGTAGAAAAAGGGTAGCAGTATTTCATCAGTACAAATACCCTTTTTCTACCCTTTTTTTCTAAGAGTGTAGAAAATGTAACAACTCTACTTTAAAAATAGACTCGCTTTCATTGCTTGTTGATGAGAGTACAAGTGTTGAATATGAACTGTATATATATAGTATACAAAAGCGGTTTACCCCTTGTTCCCGTTGCAATGCCCCGCTAGAGATAATGATTCTTTACGCGAGGGATGACCAGGTGGGTGATGCAAAACAACAGTCATAAAAGAGGAGATTCGTGCTAATTGCTGCTCCAAAATAAGCAAAAATCAGATTCAGTAACAAATATTCGGTCAGATGAGTTACACATGTGCCTTGATACTCTCTTCAAGGGATTAAGTTGTAGTTTTGTAGACATTTGGAACAGGAATATATTGGCATGTTGTAGTGATAAGGCGTTTAAGGAATGAAGGAATATGATACAACTACAGAAATAAGGTCCAAGCCTAAAGATCGACACACACACACACACACACACACACACACACACACACACACACACACACACACACACACACACACACACACACACACACACACACACACACATACACACACACACACACACACACACACACACACACATCGGTGAATCGCCTCATATCTTCCATCCGCCCTTCTGGTTCTCTCTTCTCCTCTTTCTTCAATTTCCTCTCTTCTCCCTCCCCTCCCTCCCTCCCTCCCTCCCTCCCTCCCTCCCTCCCTCCTTCCCTTCCCTTCCCTTCCCTTCCCTTCCCTTCCCTTCCCTTCCTTTAATCTCCCTTCCTTCCCTCGCCTCTCAGGGTCTTCTATCTTCTTTCCTCACGTAATCCATGCTTTTCGTCTTTTCCAGCCCTATATTTTTTCTCTCGGTTGGCGATCTGGCTTTTCCGTCACCTGTCCCTCCCTTCGTGTTCCACCATTAACCTCCACATCTGATTCCACCTTCCTCACTCCCTCCACATCTGTTTCCACTTCCATCACTCCCTCCACATCTGTTTCCACCTTCCTCACTCCCTCCACATCTGATTCCACCTTCCCATCACTCCCTCCACATCTGTTTCCAACTTCCTCACTCACCTCCACATCTGTCTCTCCCTTCCTGTTCCACCACCACCTCCTCCACATCTGTTTCCACCTTCCTCACTCACTCCACATCTGTCCCTCTCTTCCTCTACCACCACCTTATCTGATTCCACCTTCCTCACTCCCTCCACTTCCACATTTGTCCCTCCCTTCCTGTTCCACCATTAACCTTTACATCTGCTTCCACCTTCCTCACCGCCTCCACCGCCTCCACATGCCACAATGCACACGTTTCCACCATAACAAGAATGATGCAGATGTCTTCACTATACCAAATTTCCATCTTGAACTACCCACTCATTTCTTCATCTTTTCTTCATTCTATTATATAAATTCTTTTCTTTGTCTTTTTTCCTTTCTATTATAAACATTCTTTTCTTTGTCTTTTTTCCTTTCTATTATATACATTCCTTTCTTTGTCTTTTTTTTTTTCTTTCGCTTCTCATTATAATCTTTCCTTTCTTTGTCATTTTTCTTTCCTTTTTCTTATTATATACATTCCCTTTCTTTTCTATTTTTTTTCCATTCTATTATATACATTCCTTTCTTTGTCTTTTTTCCTTTCTATTATAAACATTCCTTTCTTTGTCTTTTTTCCTTTCTATTATATACATTCCTTTCTTTGTCTTTTTTCCTTCTATTATATACATTCCTTTCTTTGTCTTTTTTCCTTTCTATTATATACATTCCTTTCTTTGTCTTTTTTTCATTCTACTATATACATTCCTTTCTTTGTCTTTTTTCTTTCTATTATATACATTCCTTTCTTTGTCTTCTTTCTATCTTTTTTTTATCCTTTTCCCCATTCTATTATATACATTCCTTTCTTGCACTCGAAACATACATATTTTTTCCACTCGAACTCACAATTATCTCTTGAGCCTCTCCAATCGTTCTGGCCTAAACTTTTCCAGACCACTTTTCAGCCGTTACACATTCGCTTTAAAACTATTTCCATTATCTTGGTCAATCGTTACGCACTCAGTATAAAATTGGCCTTTCTTTTTGTTCCGTCCCTTAGCCAATTCTTTGTATTTGAATTTCATGTTAACTCTTCACTCCTTTTTGTTCAATTTATCTCATATAACATCACGCCTTTTTTTTTTTTTTTAAATTTCTGTATTTATTCAGATACTCAAGCCTTTTTTCTATTTAATCTCATATAACTCACGCTTTTTTTTAT
>JACEEZ010006570.1:122500-137500 GCA_016584305.1 Chionoecetes opilio
CTCTCTCTCTCTCTCTCTCTCTCTCTCTCTCTCTCTCTCTCTCTCTCCTCTCTCTCTCTCTCTCTCTCTCTCTCTCTCTCTCACGGCCCCTTGAAGACTGTGTTTCCTTTACGCGGTCATTCCTAAGTCACGTTGCACGGAAGGCGAGAACAGAGGCACCTTTAAGGCCCCTCGAGACCCTCCCGCCAAGCCACTATAAATCTGCGAGGCTCCAACGTATCCATCCACGTCTCGGCAAAAAGAACAACCGAGAAATAGCAGCTCGGAAATCACTAGAGAACGTCTATATTACCACTAGACTACCTATTCCTTATTTTCTTATGTTCTTATTTGTTTACTATATGGCGTAATGTATCTATATTAACCTTTTTATGCCTTGTTCTTGTACTACCAACCTTCATTAAGGGATAGAAGCGAAGAAAATCACTCGAGAATGTCCATATAGCCGCAATTTGTTTACGTTTTGGCGTAATATATCTTTACATTTTTATGCCTTTTCCTTGCACTACCAATCATCATTACGGGATAGGAACGAGAAATAGCCTTGAAAATCACTCGAGAATGTCCATATAGCCGCAATTTGTTGACGGTGTGGCGTAATGTTTCTATATTTTTTTTTTTAAGCCTTGTCCTTGCACTACCAATCATCATTAATCAAGGGATAGAAATGAGAAATAACCTTGAAAATCATTCCAGAAAGTTCATATTACCGCTATTTGTTGAGGCTGTTGCGAAATGTATGTATATAAACTTTTTTATGCCTTGTTCTTGCACTACCAACCTTCATATATGTTTCCTTTAGAGAGAGAGAGAGAGAGAGAGAGAGAGAGAGAGAAAAGAAGAGAGAGAGAGAAAAGAGAGGAGAGAGAGAGAGATGAGAGAGAGAGAGAGGAGAGAGAGTGTGTAGATTGTGGTAGAGTGTGTTAGAGAGAGAGAGAGAGTGTAGAATGTTAGAGAGAGAGTGTGTGGAGTGTGTTAGAGAGAGAGAGAGAGAGAGAGAGAGAGAGAGAGAGAGAGAGAGAGAGAGAGAGAGAGAGAGAGAGAGAGAGAGAGAGAGAGAGAGAGAGAGAGAGAGAGAGAGAGAGAGAGTGTGTAGATTGTGTGTAGAGTGTGTTAGAGAGAGAGAGAGAGTGTAGAATGTTAGAGAGAGAGTGTGTGGAGTGGGGTTAGAAAGAGAGGGAGAGGAGAGGAGAGAGGAGAGAGAGAGAGAGAGAGAGAGAGAGAGAGAGAGAGAGAGAAGAGAGAGAGAGAGAGAGAGAGAGAGAGAGAAAGAAAAGGGAGAGAAGCCGGAAATAGCCTTCAAAGTACGCCCTTATCACTGGAATTAGTTTACGAAGTGGCGTCAGGTAGGCTTGATTAATTAACTTGGTTCCTTTTTGCCTTCCCCGCATCAGCCTTAATCCACGTCGCCTGGGAACGGCAAAGGAACGATAAACTCTAAGACCACTGAGACGCTTTAAGAATATTCAAATCGAGGCTCCAATAAGCTTAAAAAGTCGAGCTTATCTTCACTCTTTTCACGCTTCAATCTTATTTTACACTTCACTTTTTGCCTTACTCGTAAAGCCGTCCCGTTGGTAGCCTTTCTTGGGCGTAATAACTTTTTTCACCATTCAGAAATCCAATAACCTTTCTCACACGCCTTACGTATTTCTTGTCAATGGAAGAATGTCTTCATTTTCAACTTTCCTGGAGAATTGGCTGCGGAGGAAGGTATTTTTCTGTCCCTCGCAGGTATGGAGACACTCGCTGACGAATAAAAAAAAAAAAAAAAAAAAAAAAAAAAAAAAACCAAGATTCTGAAGTGTTGAAATCAAAGAAAAAAGAAGAAAAAAATTGAAGTGTGGAAAAAAAGGAAAGAAAATAAAGAAAACTTTTGATGTGAAATGTGGAATAAAGGAAAAAGAAAAAAGCTAAATTCTGATGTATAGAAACTAGTAGTGTCTAAATGATAAAAGTGTGTTTGGTGTCAGGTATCGTATATTGACTTATGCCCGTATTCGTAGTCACATACCATCATTGTACGTGGTCATTGTTCACTTTTTGTCTTGTCCTAATTAAATCAATATGTCATGCCAGCTCTGTTGTGATTGCAATAGGAGTACTGTATGATTGCTCTAGTACTTTCCATGGCAGCTACAAGATCAAGTGAATCATTTTGACGGAGTAGAAATGGAACAAAATCATAGCAATTACCACGAGCAATCATGGTAGGTGACTACGAATACGAGCATGAGTCCTACGCGTAAGGTTTCTATTATGTTGACTGGCACTTTTAGTTTTACTTTGCGTCACTACAAACTTTTGATGAGAGGAAGTCGCCGATTGCACAACTCACTCTTAGAACTGAGGAGTGAAACAGATACCGATAACACAGATGAAAGGGATAAACCATGAAAAAGAAATGAGAAAGGCAGAGAAAACACCAGAAACCCATGTTTTGTACTCCCCCTTTTTTTGGGGGGGAAGTAAAAATATGGGAAAACCAATAAACAGGAAAGGAAAAAAAACAAAAAAATTGAAGCCTAAGAATTTTTTTTGGGCTGAAAAGATACCAGTAATACGTATACTTTTGTGAGAAGTAAGGAAAAATTGAACCCGATGAAATAGAAGCTAGGAAGAAAAAAAGCTTATGAAAAAGAATAAGAAAGGCCAAGAGGAAAATGTCAACCGAGCTAAAGAAAAGGTCACGAAGAGGGAAATTGTAAAAAAAAATTTAAAATTGATTTTGAATAAAAAGTCCCGATTACCGATCCTTCAAATGAAAAAGGAAAATAAAAAGTGATAGAGCAGATCAATAGATGAAACCAAAAGACGCAAAGAATTAAAAAGAAAACAAGACTAAATACAACACAAATAAACGGAAACAAGACAAAATACATCGCTTATCACACACTAAAGAAGAAGAAGAAGAAGAAAAAGAAGCAGAAACAAGAAATAAGTCACAACAAACACAAAACTGCAGAGAGAGAGAGAGAGAGAGAGGAAAAGAGAGAGAGAGGAGAAGAGAGAGAGAGAGGAGAGAGAGAGAGAGAGAGAGAGATAGAGAGAGATAAGAGAGAGAGAGACAGAGAGAGACGGAGACAAGAGCACACGCGGCCGGTCACCTGAAGGAGCGAAGGGAGGATGGAGGAAGCGCGGGGAGAGTGTTTGTGCAGAGAGGAGTCTGGCACCACTGAGCAACAAGTGGTGACGAGGGTGGCGGTGGCTGCGGTGGTGGTGGTGGTAGTGGTAGTGGTGGTGGTGGTGGCGGTGGTGGTGGTGGCGGTGGTGGTGGTGGTGGTGGTGGTAGTGGATACATTGGTGGTGGCGGTGGTGGTGGTCGTGGCTACAAATGGTGGTAGCGGTGGGATGGTGGTGGTTACATTGGAGGTAGCGGTGGGATGGTGGTGGTTACAAATGGTGGTAGCGGTGGGATGGTGATAGCGGTGGGATGATGGTAGTGGTGGTAGCGGTAGTGGTGGTGGTTTTGGTAGCTGTGGTGGTGGTCGTGGTGGTGGTGGTGGCGGTGGTGGTGGTATTCAGTCTCTCCTGTCAGCCTTTTCATCTCTCTCTTCTCGTCTCTCTCTCTCTCCACCCTGCTCTTCTCTCTTCTCCATCTCCTCCCCTCTCTCTCTCTCGCTCGTCTTCATCTCACTCTCTCTCTCTTTCTCTCTCTCTTCGCTCTCTGGGGGGCCACCCTCTGATGTCTGGCACTTTCCCCCTTTTTTGGCATTAGTTCTACAATATCTGTCGGAATGCGTGATGGAGAAAACCCCGAGATGAAACAGTAGTACTTTATTTATCAGAGTAAATCTTCTTCAGAGAGAATGAGGGATGAAAGGAATGAAGGAATTACAATCTCTCTCTCTCGCTCTCTCTCTCTCTCTCTCTCTCCTCTCCTCATCATCTCTCTCCTCTCTCTCATCCTCCCCTCTCCGCTCTCCCTCTTCTCTGCTCTCCTCTCCCGGTCTCTCTCTCTCTCCTCCTTCTCTTTCTCTCTCTCTCTCTCCCTCTCTCTCTCTCCTCTCTCTCTCTCTCTCCACTCTCGCTCACTCTCTCTCTCTCTCTCTCTCCTCATCATTCCTCTCATGTTCCTTCCTCCTCCACCGGCCCATAGAAAATATAGGCCTTCCATCTTTAAGCCTAAAAAAATCTTGTTTCCTATTTTCTCACTCACTCCTTCCTTATTTCTTTGCCACATTTTACTTTCTCTACTCGTAAGTTTTTGTTCATTTATTTGTTTTGATATTACTACTCGTCGCGTCAATTAATTTACCTAGATGCATTACTTTACTAGACTCAACGCAAATAGTAGAAACATTTCCAAGACTTTAATTAAACGGGCTTAAAAAAATACTATATATCCTACATTTCCAAGCTTTTAATTACCTACCATACTCTTATTATTTTCACTGGAACTTCTTTTTCTCATCAGACGCATCATTGCTATCCTATTTTTTCCCCTGCTTTGACATTTCAATTTTAGCAGATTTACTGACGTTTTTCATGATTTTTTTGTTACATTGTGGATTTTTGTCCCTTATTTTTGTACACCAGCTCTTGGTATTCAGTACGCAGGGGAATTAATGTTCGTACTGCATCGAATCGAATTGTATAGCCATTATGTGTTTCTGTGGAATACAGTAAACCCTCTCTAATTCGAACTAATTGGGGAGAGACCTGAGTCGAATTAGCCGAAAGTCCCTAATATCCGATGGTTACCTCTATCCCCTCCACACAATAAGAACTCACTCAAATATGCCAAAACAGCACAGATTGTATTACTTGTACGCACCAAAACCATCGTAGAGAGAAGGAGAGAAGAGAGAGAGAGAGAGAGAGAGAGAGAGAGAGAGAGAGAGAGAGAGAGAGAGAGAGAGAGAGAGAGAGAGAGAGAGAGAGAGAGTTGGGGGATCGTCGTTGAATTATGTCGTTGAGAAAGGGAAGACTAAAAATACGAAGCACAAGAGAGTTTAGTAACGCAGGTATTTATGTGTGGGGATCGAACGGTAATGATGATATACAGTAAACCCTCTCTAAATCGAACTCGTATAATTCAAACTTCGGATAACTCGACCTGTTTCAGGCCAGTTCGAATTTTTCAATAACTTTCCATAATTCGAGCAAGTTTGAATTATCCTTAGCCTTACTAGTGGGAGTCCGACCTCTCCCATGCGGTGCGTGCCGCGGCTGCCCAGCGTGATCTATTATATGATAATTATCGTATAAATACGATAGGTGGAGGAAGAAGGCGGGAGGGGGAGGAGGAAGAAGAGGAGAGGAGGAGAAAGGGGGGTAGGGGAAGGAGGGACAAGGAGGAGGGAGGGGAAAGCGGGAGGAGAAGGAAGGACGTGGGACAAGGAAGAGAGGAGCGGAGGAGAAGGAAGGAGGAGAAGAAAGGAAGAAGGAAAAACTATTTTTTAAGTATCCTTCGCTTTATCCTTCAGAGTCCTTCACGGGCCTCTTCACTCCTTCACGCATCCTACAGGAGTCATGGGAGGGCATTAGAAGTCCCACAGGATTGTTATAGTATTCCTGGGTTTTTAAAGTAATTTGACAATCGCATGGGTGGCTCAAATAGGGATTAAAAATACTAATACTAATACTGAAAATACTAATACTGATCGTTGTATTGAAGTAATGATTAATCTAGTAATTCATATCACATTTTTATGTCTTGTAATAAGTTTTGTCTAATTTATGGTTTATAAGGAATATCTGGAAGTATCATATGTCATTGTGAATTGGCTGAAATAGGGACTTCTAATCATTGTAACTGAAAACTGACTCCAGATTCGAGTTCAGCATGCCCAAAACTGCTATGAACTCATTTTCAAACAAATCTATTTTTCAAAATTTTTGGCAAATTTTGCAAGGGGGTATGCCTTGATTTTTTTTTAAAATCGTGTTTTTTCAATAACTAAAAAACTATGGCAGATAAAGCAAGAGGTAAAAAAGTAATATAAATGATCAAGGGGTATCATTTTGGGGAAAGCAAAAAAATATTGTTGGGAAAACCGAAAAATGGGTATTTTTAAATTTTTACAAAATTCAATTTTTTCACAACCCTGAAGTGTTTTTTTAAAAACCGATTTGCGTCATGTAGACACTAGATAAAATTTGTTACTTTTGATATTTTCTTCTACGCTCACAGTTTTGGGGGCAAATAACAAAAACCTATTTTCGTTTATTTTGGAATATTTTTGTCCCCCCTTTCAAAATTTGCAATTTTTTTGAAAATAATTTGCTAAAATTTTGTTCCCAGCATTTTCGGGCATGCTGAACATGATCTGGGGGTTTTTTCAGTTACATGATTTGAATCCCATTTAAAGCCAAATTTACAATGACGTGATACTTTTCCGATATTCCTTAAAAACCATAAATTAGACAAAACTTACTACAAGAGGGAAAAATTATGAATTGCATCTATATTTAAAAATCTATCTTACACATTACCTTCGATCCCCCCCATAAAACCCCCGCGTTACTAAAACCCTTTCTTTGTATTTTAAATCTTCCCCTTTTTCAAACGCAAATTCAAAAGACATCCCCCCAATCTCTCTCTCTCCTCTCTCTCCTCTCTCTCTCTCTCTCTCTCTCTCTCTCCTCCTCCCTCGCTCTCTCTCTCTCTCCTCCCTTTTCTCTCCACTCTCTCTCCTCCCTCCTCCTCTCTCTCTCTCCCCTTTTCTCCTTTTTCTCTCTCTCCGCCTCTCTCTCTCTCTCTTCTCCTTCTGATCTTAAGCAACCGAGGAAACTTCAAATTTAAAATATACAAACCCTTTCCTTTAAAATTTGCCGCGGCCTTTCTCACATTTCTTTTTTTTTATCCCTTTCTTTTTGTTTTTTTTTTTACGTTTTTTCCCCATCTGTGAATTCACCCAAATTCTTGAGAGTTTCATTCGCATTCTATTCCTTCCCCTTTTTTCCTGCTGTGTCACTTGGGGGGTCATTCGTCATCTTTTATCGCAATGGGTTCGGCTTACCCACTTGCCCCCCCTCCTCATCCGTGGTTTTTTTTTTGTGCTGTCTGTCCTTCTTTCCCTTGGATAGTTTTTTTTTATTTCATTTTTTTTTCGCCCGGTTTTTCAATTTTTTTTTTGATGTGTTTTGGTGGTTTTGTTCTCTCTCCCTCTTTCCCCTCTCTCTTTCTCTCTCTCCCCTCTCTTCTCTCCCTCCTCCTTTCCCCTCTCTTCCTCTTCTCTTTTTTTCCTCCCCTCTTCCTTTCCTCTCTTCTTCTTCTATCTCAACTCTCTCCCTCTTTCTTCCCGTCCTCCCCTCCTCTCTCTATCTCTCTCTCTCTTCTCTCTCCCCTTTCCCTCTCTTCTCCTTCTCTCTCTCCCTTCTCTCTCCTCTCTCCCCTCTCTCCCCTCTCCTCTCTCTTTCTCTCCTTCCTCTCTCTCTCAGATTCTCTCTCTCCTCTCTCTCTCTCTCTCCTCTCCCCTCAAAACCTCTTATTGACCCTTGTCTCTCGGCCCCCTCCTTCCCTCTCTCCCTCTCCTCTTTTCTCTCTCTCTTCTTCTCCCTCCTTCCTCTCGCCTCCCTTTTTCCTTTTCTTTCCCCCCTTTCTCTTCTCCCCCCTTCCCCTTTTCTCTTCCCCCTCTCTCTCTCTCACGAAAACCATGATGATTTTTTACAAAAGGGGAAAAAGGGGAGCGTTTCCCCATCACCCTGATATTGAAATCCCTTTTTTCGACGTTTTTGAAAGAAGATAATAAGTTTTCTATGAGTTTTTTACTTTTTCAAAAATTTTTCCTCTTTCCAATACCTTTTTTTTTTTGTTTGAAATTCAAAGGCGATTTTAATAGATATATTACTCGTATTTACACTGTAAATGCTTCAAAATAATCCTGGAAACCTCTGTATATTTTCCATCATTCTTTATGTACCCTCCGTAGTAATTAATGATACAAGAATTCTAGCTATTCCTTCATTTCCTTCGTTAGCAAGCTCAGAAACATTTGTCTCGTTCTGAGCTTCCATTGATCTCAGACTTTCAAGAAGGAAGTGTAAAGATAAATCGATAAGAAAACATTTTGAGGATAAGCATCAAGCATAGACTTCCCCGCCAACATTTTCTTTATTTTCTATCCTCCTTTTCTAATAGTTTTTCCGCCATTGCCTCCCCTCCACGCCCTGACGTCCGTGGTGGTGGTGATGGTGGTGGCGATGGTGGTGGTGGTGGTGGAGGCAATGATCGAGTGGCTTCAGTAGTGAGGGACCGAATGTTTTTCTTACCGCTCCATCAACAACAATTACTCAGCAGCATCATATACGCTTCAGGAAATTGGCCACGAAGCAAACGGAGCCAACATATATATATAACGTAATTTTCCCTCTTCATCGTCCTCTTCATCTCCGGGACTCCCTCTGTAATCTTATGTCATCGTGTGTAGTTATTTGTAATGGCTCACTTCTCTGAAAAAAAGTATATACGTAATCTGTGACTTTTCATCCAGGAAATGAATACTTTGTATCTCCTCTTTTTTGCTCCTTTTTTTTCTGTTCTTACTATTATTAACATTATTATTATCTTTATCGTTATTCTTCTTCTTCTTCCTCTTCTTTAACAACTTCAACCTCCTGTAGTACCACTCTCTTCATCATTATTATCTTTATCCTTCTTCTTCCTCTGATATAATAACTTCTCCCTCTTCTAGTCCCACTTTTTGCTTTCCCACACCCGGGCGCCGACGAGGTTATAGTCGCGGCACGGCAGAGGAGCAGCCACACTCGTAAGCCGCTTAGAGACAGGTCCTGACCGTGGAAAAAAGGCCAAGGAAAGCAAGGCCAAGGAAAAGAGAAGGTTAAATCGTTAGCCAAGTAACGCCTAGTATCAATTTCATGTGGCTTTCTTCACGAGCTGACCCGCTGACCCTCCCCCCCCCCCAGGGGGACCGCCGGCGGGCCCCCCCGGGGAGGGGGCAGGGGTTTCCCCTATTTTTTTTTTCACCCCCCGGTTTTTTTGGGAGTGGCGGCGCTTTTAACCTTTATCCCTTAGCTTTTTTTTCCTAATTTTGTATTTTTTAACCCCTCCCCGGCACGGCCGGTTTCAATAAATTTCCCGGGGAAATTACTTAAAGATTTTGGGTTAGCCCTTTAGGGGGAAAAAAAATTTAAAAAGTCTTTAAAAGGGGGGGGGAAACTGGATTTTTTTTAAAATTTTTCCCGGGGTTTTAATTTCCCTTTTGTCAAATTTTTTTTTTTTTTTTTCCCTCCGCTTTGATAGAAAACTGCTTTTAAAAAAAGGGGAAAGGGGCCCCTTTCCATAAAATTTTTGTTATTAAAAAGATTTTTGTTTTATTTTTTGAAATTTTTCCTTTGAAAGTATAAAAAATTTTCAATGACTTTTAATGAAATTTAAAAGCCATTCATATAACCCCAAAATCCATGGGGGTTTAAAAACCCTTTTAAAGTTTTAAGTCATATCAGTATTTTTTTTTAATTATAAATTATAATTTAAAAAAATTTAAAAAAAGGAAAATTTAATGATACTTAAAAAAGCCGGTTTTTTTTAACAGGAAACCCCAGTCCTCGAAAGACTCGTTTTTTGTGTTTCTTTTTAAAGATTTTCAAAATTTGTTTTCCCTCTTAAAGACTTAAACTTAAATTATAGACAATGCTGTGGACCCGTGCTCAAAAATTTTCGTTAATGCTAAAAGGCCACCTTTTCTCGGGGACCCAGTTTAGACTTGTAAAACCAAGGGGCCCCTTGATATTCTAGTTTATTATATCTAGGTCGATATTGGGTCTACTATTGATAAACCAAATTAAATTTATACCGCGATAGCTTTGCCCGGGGCGTGGGAGCCATGTTTGTTTACAGTCAAGGAACAGCTGACTGGGAGTGCAGGGGGAACTTGTTGTGGGTGCGGGTTCAGTCGAAAATTGTTAGTTTTTAGAAAGTTGCTGAAAAAACTAGACGGAAAAAGTGCTAGTGTGACGCCGCCTTAACACGAGGCCTTTGAAGGATTCGAGGTTATTGTAACGGAATACAAGGGAAAGAGCAAACAGCAACAGACCTTTTGCTTTTAACGGGGTTGTTTGTGGTAACTCCAGGAATTATATACACTGTCTAATCAACATATAAAGTAGCAATAAGGTTAACGTTGAAAGTTGTGATGGAAATTCTACAGTAAAAGTGGAATATTGAGGTTGTTTTGTGGTACGCTGTTTTTTTTTTTCTATATTTTTGTGACAGGATAAAATTTCAAAAATATTTGATAAAAACCCCTTCACTTCATAGCCGTTTTTTTTTTTTTACTAATCCCCTTTTTTTCCATGTTATTAGACATGAGTTATTTTTAATTACATGAGTTACTTATTTATACTTGGGACGAAAGGGCTTTGGGGTCATTTTCTCTTTTTAAAAATCGCCTCATACCTTTACCTGCACCCATTTTCCAGAGTTACTGTATGTTATCATGTTTGGTGGAATATGTACGTACACTGGAGTGAATATTTTGCATTGTAGGAAAGAATGACGCTAAGAGCTTTTTCCTCGTCCATTATTCCCAAATATTCACCGAACTGACTTATTATTTACTGAACAGTGAACAGACACATATTTCTCCCGTATTGCTGTACCGCAAATTACATACACACATAAACTATTCACTAAAATCCCAGTCTTTTCCGGGGAAATTTCAAAACCAAAAAAAAGAAAGGGAGAAAGAGAGAGGGGGAGAGGAGGGGGAAAAGAGAGAGAGAAAAGGGGAGAGAAGAAAAGAGAAGAGAGAGAGAGAAAAAAGGAGAGAGAGAGGGGAGAGCATAAAATAAAATCACATTTTTCTAACACTTTTAAAAATAACTGCCCCGAGAAACTTATGTAAAAGCTGTCTGAGTTTGATGACCTTGAAGAGAGAGAGAAGAGAGAGAGGAGAGGAGAGAGAGAGAGAAAAAGAGAAGGGGAGAGAGAGAGGAGGGGGGAGAAAAGGAGAAGGAGAGAGAGAGGGATAGGAGAAAAATAAAAAAAATCAATCATCATTCTCCAACACCTTACATACCTGCCCGAGAAGCTAACCTAAACATGTCTGAGTTTGAGTGACCTTGACTAGCCTATCTCCATCACTACCATAGCTTCACTTCCTATACTCAGCGTTGACTTGCCGGCCAGACGAGACACGGGGGCCCCTTTAAGGGGTTCTGGCGTGGGGGAGGCGGGGGGGGGGCGGGGGGGGTAAAAGGTAAAGGTAAAAAGATCGTTCGGGCTGATTGCTTGAGTTCCCGCTTTAATGTCTCTGAAAAGGAGATTGAGATTGTCCCTTTTTTTACGTCTTTGAAAAGGAAGCTGTATTAGGTGTGAAGAAGGAAAGGTTGGTAAATTTGGAGAGAGAGATGAGAGAGAGGAGAGAGGGGGGGGGAAGAGAGAGAGAGAAAGAGGGGAGAGAGAGAGAGAGAGGAGAGAAGAGAGAGAGAGAGAGAGAGAGAGAGAGAGAGAGAGAGAGAGAGAGATCCAAACAGACATGCTGCAGTGACATAAATCAATAAATACACAATACCGAAAAAAATTATCCTAAGAACCTTTATAAAAAGAAAAGGTCTAAAAAGGGTTACAGAACTACCACGTGGGGCCCCGCGGCTCTTGTATTTCCCTTATTTTCTTATTTTCTTATTTTTTTTATGTCTTGTAGCTCCTTATTTTCTTATGTTCTTATTTCTTGAGTTTCCCTTATTTTCTTATGTTCTTAGTTCTTATGTTATTGTAGTTTCCTTATTTTCTTATGTTCTATGTTCTTATGTTCTTGGTAGCTTCTATTTTCTTATGTTCTTATGTTCTTGTATTTCCCTTTAAATTTTTTATTTTCTTATGTTCTTGTAGCTTCCCTTATTTCTTATGTTCTTATTTTTCTTGTGTCTTGAAAGCTTCTTATTTTCTTATGTTCTTATTCTTATGTTCTTTAGCTCCTTATTTTTTTATTTCTTATTTCCTTGTAGCTTCCTTATTTCTTATGTTCTTTAGCTTCCTTATTTTCTTAAGTTCTTATTTTCTTGTAGCTCCTTATTTTTATGTTCTTATGTTCTTGTAGTTCCTTATTTTCTATGTTCTTATGTTCTTATTTTTTGTACTTCCTTAATTTTCTTATGTTCTTAGTTTTTGAGTTTCCCTTTATTTCTATGTTCTTATGTTCTTGTAGCTTCCTAATTTTTTAAATGTTCTTATGTTCTTATTTTTCTGTAGTTTCCTATTTTTTATGTTCTTATGTTTTTGTAGCTTCCTTATTTTCTTATTTCCCTTATGTTTTTGTAGCTTCCTATTTTGCTTATGTTTCTTATGTTCTTGTAGTTCCTTATTTTCTTATGTTCTTATTCTTGTAGTTCTTATTTTCTTATTTTCTTATGTTCTTAGTCTTGTGGGCTTCCTTTTTTTTTAAAGGGTTTTCTTATGTTCTTGAGTTTCCCTTATTTTCTTATGTCTTATGTTCTTGTAGCTTCCTATTTTCTTATGTTCTTATGTTTTTATGTTTTTGTAGCTTCTTATTTTTTTTTTATGTTCTATGTCTGTAGCTTCTTATTTTTTTATGTTCTTATGTTCTTGTAGTTCCTTTTTGGGCTTATGTTCTATGTTCTGTAGCTTCCTTATTTTCTTATGTTTTATGTTTTTGTAGCTTCCTATTTTCTTATGTTTTAGGGTTTTGGGTAGCTCCTTTATTTCTAGTCTTATGTTCTTGTAGCTTCCTTATTTCTTATGTTCTTTTTCTTTACTCCTTATTTTCTTATGTTCTATGTTCTTGTAGTTCCTATTTCTTATGTTCTTGAGTTTCCCTTATTTTCTTATGTTCTTATTTTCTAAGTTCTTGTAGCTTCCTTTTTTTTTATGTTCTTATGTTCTTTAGCTTCCTTATTTCTTATTTCTTATGTTCTTGTAGCTTCCTTATTTTTTTAAAGTTCTTATGTTCTTGTAGCTTCCTTATTTTTTTAAAGTTCTTATGTTCTTGTGCTTCCTTATTTTCTTATGTTCTTATGTTTTTGTAACTTCCTTATTTTTTTAGTTCTTATGTTTTTTAGTTCCTTATTTTCTTAGTTCTGTAGCTTCCTTATTTTCTTATGTTCTTTGTCTTGTAGCTTCCTTATTTTCTTATTTTCTTATGTTTTTGTAGCCTTCCTTATTTCTTATGTTCTTGTAGCTTCCTTATTTTCTTATGTTCTTTCTGTTCTTGTAGCTTCCTTATTTTCTTATGTTCTTATGTTTTTTGTAGTTTCCTTATTTTTCTTATGTTCTTATGTTTTTAAGTTCCTTATTTTCTTATGTTCTTATTTTTTGGGTAGCTTCCTTATTTTCTTAAGTTCTTATGTTTTGTAGCTTCCTTATTTTTTCTTATGTTCTTATGTTCTTGTAGCTTCCTTATTTCTTTATGTTCTTATGTTCTTGTAGCTTCCTTATTTTCTTATGTTCTTATTTTCTTTACTCCTTATTTTCTTTTTCTTATGTTCTTGTAGCTTCCTTATTTTCTTATGTTCTTATGTTCTTATGTTTTTGTAGCTTCCTTATTTTCTTATTTTCTTATGTTCTTATGTTTTTGTAGCTTCCTTATTTTCTTATGTTCTTAAGGTGTAAATATAGTATGGCAAACTCGCCCTTATGTCACCCAAAGACTGGTGTTCACGACAGGACAATTATGCCAGATGTTCTGTCGTCTATTTCCTTCCTCGTTGGCTTTCCTTTACTAAGTATATCGAGTATTTTCCCTTATTTCATTCCCTTTATTTACCATTATTTTTACTATTACTTTTATTCCCTTATTTTACTTCCCTTTATTTGTTCCATTTTTCTCCGCTTTTCTCACTTTTCTTCCTTCCTTCCTTCCTTCCTTCCTTCCATCCTTCCTTCCTTCCTTTCTTCCTTCCTTCCTTCCCTTTCCTTTTCCCTTTCCCTTTCCCTTCCATCCTTCCTTCCTTCCTTCCTTCCTTCCTTCCTTCCTTCCCTTCCTTCCTTCCTTCCTTCCTTCCTTCCTCCTTCCTTCCTTCCTTCCCTTCCTTCCTTCCTTCCTTCCTTCCATCCATCCATCCTTCCTTCCTTCCTTCCATCCATCCTTCCTTCCTTCCTTCCTTCCTTCCTTCCTTCCTTCCTTCCTTCCTTCCTTCCTTCCTTCCTTCCTTCTCCATCTATTAAAGTCAAGAGTCAAAGTAAGTAAAGTTAAAAGTCAATTGATTTAGCTTAATTAGATCGCACACACGTGGGATACGCGGGAAGGAAGAACAGCGTCATTAGCTTGGCATACATGTAAACACAGGCGGCAGGAAAGCGACACACAGTAGATATGTCTGACTCTAAAATTGATGCATGTTCGTTCGGCTCGACATGGAACAATAATACATTTTTCTGAGTAAATATTGACTCTGTAAATGTCACAAGGCTTAGGTAATGTTTGGGAGAGAGAGAGAGGAGAGAGAGAGAGAGAGAGAGAGAGAGAGAGAGAGAGAGAGAGAGAGAGAGAGAGAGAGAGAGAGAGAGAGGGAGGTGGATGTAAATACGTCGTAACAACAATTTCTTTTCTACCTATTCTCTGTTAGGTAAGCAAAGGTTTTATGACATGAAAGGAGACAAGCTCAAATTCTCTCCGCCTGGCCGGGAATCGAACCCATGTCCTCTCTGCTAACTAACCACAACACTACCAGTCCGCCATAACGTTAATACTTTTTGGGGATTTTTGTTACCTCATTTTTATTTTCCCCCTTAGCCAGACCTTTGTGATGTTAAAAAAAATCTTAACATAACACACTTTCCAAGGATGATAACCCGGGACTCTTAATCCATCGATCTCTCTCTATCTATCTATCTATCTATCTATCTATCTATATATCTCTCTCTATCTATCTATCTATCTATCTATTCTATCTCTCTATCTCTCTCTCTCTCTCTCTCTCTCTCTCTCTCTCTCTCTCTCTCTTCTCTCTCTCTCTCTCTCTCTCTCTTCTCCCCTCTCTCTCCTCCCCTCTCTCTCTCTCTCTTTCCCCTCGATCTGTCTATCTCTTTCTCTATCTATCTATCTATCTATCTATCTATCTATCTATCTATCT
>JACEEZ010006570.1:142500-180000 GCA_016584305.1 Chionoecetes opilio
CTTTCTTTTCTTCCTTTTCTCTTATGTTTTTCTTGGGCAGCACTTTTTCCTTCAAACCAAAAATGATGACACATTTCTTTTTGTCCACCGTATCTCTAACTAAAATTTTCCTTTTGTTTTATCACTTTGACTACTTCTTGGGTCAGATTTTTCTTTTCATTTCTTGATCTTCAATTATTTGGCGTAAGCTCTCTTGGTCTTTTTCTTTTTCTATCTTCCATGTCTTTCTTTCATCTTTCATTTCCTCTTGTGTCATTTTCCATTTTTTATATACTGCATTAATTTCTGCATGCATTTTCACTACCTTTTCGTCGTCTTGTTTACCATTTAATTCATCCACTCACTTTTTCAAAATAGTATTATATTTTTCCAGTATGAACACTTTCTTTTCCATCTTCTCTAGTCTATCCATCATTTCGTGAACTACATTTTCTAGCATTGAGACTCTTTTCCGGTTCGTTTTCAGCTCTAATATGTCTTTTTCTTTGGTATTGAAGCCATCGAAATTGATCGCGGGGGGTCTTCCATCTTTGTTTACGTCCAATATTTTTCCCTTTTTAGGCTAATCATGGGGAGACGGGACTATCTAACTGCATAGTTCTCACCTGTAAGTACTCATGGTCTTTTTGGGTCCTCTGCGTCCTTCTTGGTCACTGCAGCCAGTCAGCATATCCAGTTTTGTAGGAGCCTACCAGAGAGCGCGGTGTGTGTGTGTGTGTGTGTGTGTGTTGAAGCCTGTTTATTTCACCTTTATTTACTCACTTTTGCCCTTAATAAGTGGTGCCGGTACAGTTTTCAGGAACACACAAAGCACGTTGTTATGTTGGTTTACGAGTGTTGTATAAATCATGGGGAAGAGACTAAAGTGTTCTGTATTGTGAGTTAAAAATAAATAACTTTGCCTATACTTTTCACGTGAAGGACTCAAGAAGCCTCTTACAACGCACGATACAAATCTTGGGATGGAAGCTTAACATCCTTTACAGTACATTTTTCTTTTCACTTTTAGCTTCGAATTTGTTTAACTTTTCTTACCTGAAAAGCCAACGTTCAGTGTGCTTCCCGCAGTTTACACTTTTTGTGTGTTTTGTTTTTGTTTTCAGGATTGCATACTGTCTAGGTGTGGTCGTGACTGGAGCACTTAAGGCACAATCTTGTGTTTTCTAGGTTTTGGCCTTATGGTCTATTACAAAGCAACTCTTACAGTTAGTATGTCTTTGTGTACCACTTCTTGTCTGTCTGGTGAGGCGTGATAGACGTAGGACATTTTCAGTCCCTGTGTGGAGGCCTTGTCTGCCAAGGATACAGAATCACATTGTATTTTTTTCACGTTACTATAATTTCCGGTATTTGGGAACTTGATGGAATTTTGCGTACCTTAACTGTTCTTGGGAGAGATCTATATCGTCAGCGATGTCGAAAGAGTGTTGTTGAAGGCCTGTTGTTCTACCTTGTCGCAAATATAAGGTGTCACTACAAATTTTCCTGTGTTTCAGGAATACTCGATGTAATTTTGTGTACCCTTAACTGTTTCGTGGGGAAAAGATCAATATCGTCAGCGATGTCGAAAGAGTGTGTTGAGGCCAGATTTGTCTACCTATGTGCATGAAGATAAGAGCTCTTTGCCCTTCGTTAGTATGTGGAGGATAACATGGAGGAATCTTCTTAGCTCCGTTTACAGTGTATAACTTGATTGTATATTGTCTCCCGTTAATCTGTTTGTGGGAGAGATATATCGTCCTACGAGTCAAAAGTGTCCGTTGCGTTTCCCATATTCTGCTACAAAGTGTCGCAATCTGTATCGTACTGAACACTATAGAGGGTCATTCCCTGTCGCGTATATGGTCTTCATTCAAGGTCATTATCAAACTTACCCTTTTCTTGACTTAGGGGATTTTGATCCTAGCTTTCAATGCTATTGTCTCTGTCATGTCACATTGTTGAATGCTATCACTGAGGGTAACGTTACGGCTCACCTATATTGTTTGTCGTCTCCTTTTCAAGATAATTTTCTAATTTGGTGCTGTTCCGAATGATTACTTGAATCACGAATACGCCACTGGGTAATCCGTGTGCCGAATAATTGCCCTTTTTTGTTTTGTTCGCCCCTTATCTCCTTAGAGCAGCTACATGATCTAGGGGGAAGAAAAAGGGCGTGGTCACTGATACTGGCCACTTGTTTGTTACCAGGCGATGTAATGTTATCATGATATCAATATGCAATAGTTTATCCCTTTGCAAGATAATCCACATCATAAATCTGAAAAAAATAATTACTCCCCGCTTCTTCAAAAAAAACTTCTTGCCCCCCCGTCCATCCAAGTCCCCGGCCTTGTAGAGGGGCTGAGCTGCTTGCCCCCCCCCCCCCCTAAAACAATCCTGGATTCACATCTGTGCCCTCCCCCCCCATTTCCAAGGACCTACATACGCCACTGCTTCTGAGTTCTTCACTCCTTCTTATTCAATTAAACTCTTGAAATTTGAGGCAAATTTTCTTACATTATTGTATCCATTAAAATGGAATTTATTTTTCTTATCCAAATACTATACGTACTCTTGAATTTTGAAGCAATTTTTCCAAAAAAATTGTATTCCTTTTTTTCTTCACATATTTGAGGGGTTCGGCTAGTCTGCGGAGGTTTTCGTTAGGGTTCGGTGCCTCTGTAAAGGTTAAGAACCACTGCCTTAGATGATCTGTTTAAATATAATGCAATAAATAAATTTAATTAAATATAATATCTGCCATAATGATCCTCAAGACATTTCAGCCCCAAGTCATATGATAAAAGGGGAATTATGAAGGAGGCCATCGAATGCAGGCTTTTTTTTTTTTTTTTTTTTTTTTTTTTTTTTTTTTTTTACATCTGTACCTATAGCGTCTATAGGCAGTGGTGACCCAGGACTCGGATGGTACGCTCTGGAGGTTCCCTTGAGGGCTGTGATGGTTGGCCCTCGCCCGTGGTGGCGCATGCAGGATTAAAGACTTTCTGGTGCCATGATCCAGAAGTTGTGTACCTTACCATGTTATATTTAATGATCATCTCCGTTTTTTTTTTCTCTTCTCTTTTTTCTATCTCATTATTCTCTCGTTAATTTACTTTCTCCATCATCTTTTCATTTACTATTCATTCATTCAGTTATTCATTCATCGCTCTATTCCTACAGCCTTGAGTCTCGCCCGCTATAGGTAATTTAATTCCTGAAAATAGACCATTATCTATCACTTGGTCTTCAGAAATATTCGTTTGATCGCTGGTCGTGGACTGAATGCCTTTTGCTCCTTTATCACAGTCACTCCACAAGCTTTGAAGGCCCATCTCACGCAGGTAATTGCCTCTTATGGCCAATAGGTGTGCTCATGTATAAGTTCAGAACACTTTGTAGGGTAATTCAACCGGAAGATGTATCACTCTTTTGAACTTTTTTTCCTCGTCTGCCATTTAAATAGCTTTTTTTTTACATTTTTGGGGTTGTACCTCGTTCATCGTTCATATTAGGTTCGTTAAGTTCATCGTTCTTATTAGGTTCATCGTTCATATTAGGTTCATAAGGTTCATCGTTCATATTAGGTTCATAAGGTTCATCGTTCATATTAGGTTCATCGTTCATATTAGGTTCATTAGGTTCATCGTTCATATTAGGTTCATCGTTCATATTAGGTTCGTTAGATTCATCGTTCCGTTTTATTGAAAGAAGTATTTATTTCCTCACCTATTTTTTGGATATCAACATTTACCATCATTAACTTCAAATAACTTTTAGTATTAATTTAAAACTGTTATTTTTACTATTATTATTAACTATTAAACAACTTTTTTAAAACATTTTTTGGGTGTTATGCATATTTAGGTTCCTCGTCCCGTTTTATTGATGAAGTATTTCCTCACATATATTTTTTTTATATCAACATTCACCAATTTTCACATTATTTTCATCATTATTCATTATATTCACCATTCACCTTTTTGTATAATAGGTTAGGTTAGGTTAGGTTAGGTTAGGTTTGGTTAAGTTAGGTTAGATTATATTAGAGTACGTTAGGTTAGGTTAGGTTAGGTTAGGTTAGGTTAGGTTAGGTTAGGTTAGGTTAGGTTAGGTTAGGTTAGGTTAGGTTAGGTTAGGATTATCATCATTCACTTCTAATATATGCAAAGATATGAATAAATACAAGTAGATAAGTAAAATGTGAGGATGTTTTCAAGATGGTATATATATGAAGGAGGTAGAGACATTCACTGCTTTAATACAAGACTTTTTCCCTCCCCTCCCTCGCCTTCATCATCTTAATGTTTCCCTGAACAGTGCGTAATACTTAATGTTGCAAGCTTCGTAATGGCCAGACTCCCCGTTGCCAGTAAAAGCCTATTACATCATTTTGCACCAACACGTATATGAAAAAGACTGAAAAATGGAAAGAGAGACGTAGAATAGATGAAAAGACTGAAAGATGGAAAGAAGTGACGTAAAATAGATGGAATAGACTGAAAGACTGAAAGGAGAGACGTAGAATAGATGGAAAAGACTGAAAGATGGAAAGAAGTAGACGTAGAATAGAGGAAAGACTGAAAGACTGAAAGGAGAGACGTAGAATAGATGAAAAAGACTGAAGGAAGAGGACGTAGAATAGATGGAATAGACTGAAAGACTGAAAGGAGAGACGTAGAATAGATGGAAAAGACTGAAAGATTGAAAGAAGAGACGTAGAATAGATGAAAAGACTGAAAGATGAAAGAAGAGACGTAGAATAGATGGAAAAGACTGAAAGACTGAAAGAAGAGACGTAGAATAGATGGAATAGACTGAAAGACTGAAAGGAGAGACGTAGAATAGATGAAAAAGACTGATAAATAGAAAGAAGAGACGTAGAATAGATGGAAAAGACTGAAAAAGAGACGTAGAATAGATGAAAAAAAAAAGATAGATTGAAAGGAGAGACGTAAAATAGATTAAATAGACTGAAATATTGAAAGGCGAGTCACAAGAAAGAATCCTCACGTCGCCAAATATCTCACATTATCGAATATTGATTTATCCTCCCAACACATTTCGCATTCATATCAACGAAAGTGTGGATTATAAATAGAAATCTTCACTTTTCCAACCCAGAATTTTCAATAACAACTGTTTTCTGCCGCCCACTCGAAGGACAGACATGTAGGAGTAAAAATAAAATTGCAAAAAAAATTCATTTCAGTTTTGGTAAATATTTTGGTCGCCTGGATCGGGACGTGCACACCCAGGCCACCCCTCTCTCGTGGTGTGTGTGTGGTGGTGTGTGGGGTGTGTGGGTGGGTGGGGGTGGGTGGGTGGGTGGGTGGGTGGGTGTATGTGTGTGGGTGGGGTGGGTGGGGTGGGTGGGTGGGTGGGTGGGTAGGTGGGTGGGTGGGTGGGTGGGTGGGGGTGGTGGGTGGGTGGGTGGGTGTGTGTGTGTATGTGTGTATGTGTGTGTGTGTGTGTGTGTGTCGCAGCCAAGACCCAAGCTTAAGAGGGAGAAACCGGTGCATGTTTCGCATATTTATTTTCGGTCCGGGAAGGGGTCACTGCACTCAAAAGTTATTTATAGGAAAACTGGCACTAAAATAAACATCGGAAGAAAAAAACATGTATTTACGAGTGTAACTTTAGATACTTCGGGAACTCAGGAAATAGGAATAGGGATTTAGTGGTATAAGGGTGGCCCGGGCTTATATGCAGCTAACCGGGTGGCATATTCCCAACTCTATGTGAAGTATGTGGTTTCAAAGTGAAGACGCTTGGCTGTAGCTCCGAGACTAACCATAGGATTTCTCGAAAATACCCTCATTGTGATTCTCACACAAAGCTACATGCACTTGAACTTCTATGAAATCTAACCTACCCTAACCGTAACCTAACGTAACCTAACCTGATGTGTTCAAGAGTAACACGACATACTTTTCCAGTAAACGGGAATATGCGTCCGGTGAGTTTTTGTCCGTGAGTTTTTGTCTGGTGAGTTTTTGTCTGGTGAATTTTTGTCCGGTGAATTTTTGTCCGGTGAATTTTTGTCCAGTGAATTTTTGTCCGGTGAATTTTTGTCCGGTGAATTTTTGTCCGGTGAATTTTTGTCCCGTGAATTTTTGTCCGGTGAATTTTTGTCCGGTGAGGTATTGTCCGGTGAATTTTTGTCCGGTGAATTTTTGTCCGGTGGATTTTTGTCCGGTGAATTTTTTCCGGTGAATTTTTGTCCGGTGAATTTTTGTCTGGTTGTGACAAAGTGTGTGTGTGAGGTTTTGTCCGGTGAATTTTTGTCCGGTGAATTTTTGTCCGTGAATTTTTGTCTGGTGAATTTTTGTCCGGTGCAATGACTTTTTTGTCCAATGAGTTTTTGTCCGCGCCCCGGTTGCATCAGGGAGTTGTGCGGCAGACCTGAGACCTGAGCAGCGCCTGTTGGTCACCCGCAGCTGAGCCTCTCGATCAATACCCACGTCACTTCGATACTTTGTTTACGTCTCCCCCGCAAAGCCTCCTTATTTAAATCTCCGCGCTGTTATTTGCCATTGATGACCATTAGTATCTCCAGCAGCAGCGGTAAAATAACTAAATACCCTTTCCTTCCAGCGTAAAGTTAAATCCCTCACCTACAAGAGTACGAATAGAGGTATATGATTACTTTCCCTGCAGCAACGTATTGGTAAAATCCCTTTCAATCAAGCGTGTGGGTGTAGTCACTTTTTTTCCATCAGAAGCATTTTTTTTATTATTATTTTTTACATCACAGAAATGGCCAAGGGCAAAACAAGAAGTAACAAAAAGCCTGCGTAATTGCCAGTCCCTATAAAGAAGACAGTAAGAGAATATAAAAAGTGGAGATCCTTAGTTCAGGTGGTGTCTTGTTACTCCTCTCTTGGAAAGATTGAAGTCGTAGAACATGCTGGTAAAATAGCTTAAAAAAATGGATGTCTACTTCTCTGTGTAGCTGAAGACCGGAAGCCAATCACGATCTTGGATACGCGAAGAAGAGAGGAAGAAAGAGAGGAACTATATCTCCTTGTTTTTGATTGGGATGTAAGAAGGACACCTTACGTCGGAAATTGGAGGAGAGGGGGAGCTAATCTGTATGGAGGAGGCGGTGGAGTGGCGCTGAGTCTTAGTGGAGAAGTAGAATCTTGGTGGAGGAGGAGGTGGAGTAGCGCGCGTGTGTGTCTGGAAGTGGATGACCCATACTTGAGTTTTTTCCACGCCAGATAGTTCCATCATCTCGCTTGGTGGTGGATGTTTACGAAGGCTTTCTATTTGTTGGTCATTACCCGCTGTTTACATGTAAGGTTTATTTAAGGTTTAGGGAAGGCAAGTCGAGCAGCGTCTTGTTATTACCCGCTGTTTACATGTCGTCTAGTTATTACCCACTGTTTACATGTCTAGTTATTCTCCACTGTTTACATGTCTAGTTATTACCCGCTGTTTACATGTCGTCTAGTTATTACCCGCTGTTTACATGTCGTCTAGTTATTACCCGCTGTTTACATGTCGTCTAGTTATTACCCGCTGTTTACATGTCTAGTTATTACCCGCTGTTTACATGTCGTCTAGTTATTCTCCACTGTATACATGTCTAGTTATTACCCGCTGTTTACATGTCGTCTAGTTATTACCCGCTGTTTACATGTCTAGTTATTACCCGCTGTTTACATGTCTAGTTATTACCCGCTGTTTACATGTCGTCTAGTTATTACCCGCTGTTTACATGTCGTCTAGTTATTCTCCACTGTTTACATGTCTAGTTATTACCCGCTGTTTACATGTCGTCTAGTTATTACCCGCTGTTTACATGTCGTCTAGTTATTACCCGCTGTTTACATGTCGTCTAGTTATTACCCGCTGTTTACATGTCGTCTAGTTATTACCCGCTGTTTACATGTCGTCTAGTCATTCCCTGCTGTTTACATATACGGTTTATTTAAGGTTTAAAGAAGGAAAGTCTACCAGTCTAGTCATTCCCCGCTGTTTACATATAAGGTTTATTTAAGGTTTAAGGAAGGAAAGTCTAGCAACGTCTATAGTAATTTCTCGCTGTTTACATGTAAGGTTTATTTAAGGTTTATTCGTAAGGGAAGGAAAGTCTACCAGCGTCTAGTCATTATACCCGCTGTTTATAATTATGTCAGGTTTAGTTCAGATTTATTCATAAGGGAAGGAAAGTTGAGCAGCGTCTAAGTCTTACAGGCATTCATCATTAGGGAGATTCAGTATAGACGTCAACACAATAGTTCGTTATACGCAGATTATAATTTTATACGTTATACACACGGTTATGGCTACACACTGAGAGTAAGAACAGAAGTAAATACAGAGGAGATGGTGTACGATAGCCATTCTTATAAGGAAACAGGAGATTTAAAACAACTATAATACCGATGAAAAAAAAAAAACCAGAAATCAATGCAGAAAAGATAGGTGTGCGATAGCCATTTTTAGAAGATTTAAAACAACTATTACCAATGAAAAGAAAAAAAACTGAAATCAATGCAGAACAGATAGATGTACGATAGCCATTCTTAGAAAACAGAAGATTGAAAACAACTAATACCAATGAAAAGAAAAATACAGTTCAAAAATTAGCTTGTGTCTGGTAAAAGAAAGAGATCAAACTTGCAAGTACGATAGCCATTCTTATAAAACAGGAGATTCAAAACAACTATAATACCGATGAAAAGAATAACACAGATAAAAAATTAGCTGGTGTCTTGTAAAATAAATATATCAAACTTGCAAGTGTGGATGTGGAAGATAGAATAGAGGAAGGTGTATTTTTACTTATGATGTAACTGGAGCTTACCTGGATGTAGCCCGTCAGTGTGGCAAGGTTGGTAGAGACGTGAGTTCGCAATGTGCAGCGTCCCTGTGCATTCGGTTAGCGGTTCGAGTCCGCCTAGTTCGTGCTGACGTGGCGGCGCTTTGTATAGTCAATAACCTTGTAGTTGGTACTTTCAAAGTGTCTAGATAGGATGAAAATCTTATCTTATCTTACCTGGATGTCACCTGATTTTTGCCACAGCGATGATTCTGTGATGCTGAGTGCTTTTTATTTATTTTTTTATTGAAGGGGATAGACAGTTGGGGGGAAAGAAGAGCTAGGAAGGGGTTAAAAGGAAAGGAAAAAATGAAAATAAGTAGGAGGAAAACAGACAACTGATTGTTTTCCTTTACCTGTCTGTTGTCTCTCGCAGGTGTAACAAGACTTGGTTCTCTACTTCTTGCCTCACCTATCTGACCTGACTATTTTTTTCCCTCATAATGTATGTTTTGGATAGGTGAATCTGTGTGTGTTTGTGTGTGTGTGTGTGTGTGTGTGTGTGTGTGTGTATGTGTGTGTGTGTGTGTGTGTGTGTGTGTGTGTGTGGTGTGTGTGTGTGTGTGTTATGAACGGCTCAAAACAAACTCCACCAAAACAACAGAAGCCCAACCATACTTGTTTTCCAACCAAACACCCTATATGGAAACCCTCTCCGCTCTGCATCACACACACACACACACACACTTGTCTTGACGTAATACTATATCAACACCAAATCACCACCACCACCACCACCATCACCACCACCTCCACCACCACCACCACCACAACCACCACCACCACCACCACTCTGTCTCTCCTTCAGTAGGAATCTAATAGCGGTGTTGTCATTACCAAAGCTGCACAAGTATATATACCAAAGAAACGCTGAGGACATTAAAGGAAGAACACGATCTTCTTCTCACCGAGGGGCTCTATGGGTACTGCTACTTCAAGGGGAGAAGGAGCGCAAGACCTTTCAGACGGGTCAGGTGTTAAAGATAAAGTTACAATTTTGAAGCATGTAAAATGACACGTTTTTCGCTCTTTACTTAGGCTCATAGGGTGTGAAAATTGATACTTATTAAACTCTGCGTTTGAACATTCACACAGGTAAAGTTAAATATTTATTGAGATTTATTAAGATTTATTGAGATTTATTATTATTGTTGAGATTTTTGAGATTTTGGTGAGATCTCTGACACTGACAAGCAATTCATGTGTGTCTTTACCTTACTGTTGTTCATAAGATTTTTTGATGCCTTTCTCTTGGCACTCCTTTTCTCCTCCTTCCTCCATCACTTCTTCAAGATTGATTTATTGCTCCTCCTCCTCCTTTCTCTTTTATTTTCATCCCACATCTGTTATTCCCTTCTTTCCTCTTTCCTCCTTTTCACGTCACCTCCTCAATCATATGCGTTCCAGTATTCTCTGTCTCTGTCTCTGTCTCTGTCTCTGTCTCTCTCTCTCTCTCTCTCTCTCTCTCTCTCTCTCTCTCTCTCTCTCTCTCTCTCTCTCTCTCTCTCTCTCTCTCTCTCTCTCTCTCTCTCTCTCTCTCTCTCTCTCTCTCTCTCTCTCTCTCTCTCTCCATTCATTTATGCTGCTTCTACCTCCTCCGCCCTGTCTCCTCCTCACCATCTTTACACGAGCCCCATTCCCTCATCCTTTTCCTTCCTTACTCTCTCTCTCTCTCTCTCTCTCTATCTCTCTCTCTCTCTCTCTCTCTCTCTCTCTCTCTCTCTCTCTCTCTCTCTCTCTCTCTCTCTCACCATCTTTAAACGAGCCCCATTCCCTCATCATTTTCCTTCCTCTTCCTCTAATTCCCTCATCTTCACGCTCGTTTCACCTTCTCCTCCTCCTTTACTCCTCCACGCATTCCTTCACACATTTCTTACCTCTCTCTTACGCCATCTCACCTCTCTCTCTCTCTCAGCTCCCCAAGGTCGTTCACCCAAGTTTTTTCATTTCTCTCACTCACATTTCTTCCCTTGATCTTCCTGGTTCGTCTCCATTCTTTATCTATTCCCTATCTTTATTCCTCTATCTTACCTCTTTATCTCTTATCTTTTGCTTCGGTCGTGTTCCCTCGTGGCTGTCCTCTCCGCTGGAAACCTTTTATCAAACCCGTCTGTCTGTCGCGCCGAGGAATGTGGCATCTGTCATACTACCTTCGTCACAAATTGGCATGCGATAAATTGAGTCAGTTGTCAATGTCGCGTAGCTTTCGTCAGTGGGTGTACCGTAGGCGTGTGTGGTGGTAGGGAAGGGATGGAAAACAGTGTGTTGTGGTAGGGAAGGGATCCGTAGGCGTGTGTGGTGGTAGGGAAAGGATGGAGAACAGTGTGTTGTGGTAGGGAAGGGAATCATAGGCGTGTGTGGTGGTAGGGAAAGGAACCATAGGCATTTGTGGTAGTAGGGAAGGGAACCATAGGCGTGTGTGGTGGTAGGGAAAGGATGGAGAACAGTGTGTTGTGGTAGGGAAGGGAATCATAGGCGTGTGTGGTGGTAGGGAAAGGAAGGAAGAAGGGAAGGGAAGGAAGAAGGGAAGGGAAGGAAGAAGGGAAGAGAAGGGAAGGAAGAAGGGAAGGGAAGGAAGAAGGGCAGGGAAAGGAAGGGAAGAATAGGCGTGTAAGAGATGGAGAGCAGTGTAGTGTGTAGTGGTGCAGGAGGAAGCGGAGGAACGGGGTTGGTAATGAAGGTAAAACGAATCGATGGAGGACAAATGTTTGTAGTGAAGGAGGAAAGATGACGTGAGTGGGAGATTTGATAGGTACGCGAGCCTCATTACGACGCATCTTTCCCTTTCTGCCTCAATTTTTGCCGGGGTAATAAGGGAGAATAGCAGCGCGTGGCCCAAATAGCTGCGTACCTTGCTCTGTAGGTAAGAAAATATCTATCAAAATCTATCTAAATATCTATCTATCTATCTATCTAGGGTAGCGAATAGCGATGCTCTGGGGATTTTGGGTGTGTGCTCTGTACCTTACCATGTAAATAAACTTCTTCACTGAGATATTCAACAGGTATATATATGCGTGTGGTGTGTATTTACCTAGTTGTGTTTTACAGGGCCTGGGCTACACTCGTATATGGTCCCGTCTCCGTATCTACATTAATCCAGTCTTTATTTCAACTAGTGCACATTCTTTGCCGATATCACCTCTTCAGTTAGTCGATTCCAAACTTCTATATTTCTATGAGGGAAGCTGTACTTCTTTATGTTGTTCAGGCATCTCCCTTTTCCTAATTATTTTGTATGTCCTCTTGTGTATCGACCTTCTCTTTGCTGTGTGTGTGTGTGTGTGTGTGTGTGTGTGTGTGTGGTGTGTGGTGTGTCTATGTGTGTGTGTGTGTGTGTGTGTGTGTGTGTGTGTGTGTGTGTGTGTGTGTGTGTGTGTGTGTGTGTGTGTGGTATTCAATCCTCCTACCAAGCTGATGTGGTTGAGAGGCACCAGCAACCCACCTCAGAGTTATGTTCGTGACCACTCCGTTCGCCGCGTCTCTGGAGGAATCCCAAACGTGAGCTCCTAGTCTTGCCTCTCCCCTTCCCTCACTGTCCTCACCAGGGTTGCCACTCTAAATTTTCAGAAATCCCAAGACTACTTCCCAAAAATCCCAAGATAGACAAAAATATCCCAAGGTCTTAAAAAAAACACATATATTAAACTGAACCCTAAATACTGTACACACAGTGGCGTACCCAGAAAATTGAAAAGGGGGGGGGCCAAAAAGAAAATATATATATATATATATATATATATATATATATATATATATATATATATATATATATATATATTATATAATTGATATCTATCTATCTATCTATCTATCTAATATGCACCTATACTCAGCATTTTACGTGAATTAAGATATACGTCGCGGAATATGAAAGTTACCCTTAAATAAACCAATTTTCTTTTACATTCAGATGGTCGTGAGTTTATGTAGCACCCACACGCAAGGTTTTAGGTGCTTATACAGTTATACTGACTACAAAACAACTCCTACTGTCTGCTATAATGCTTCAATCATACAACAACATATATAGGAGCTGCAATAAGGGTGTAATAATAGCCAGTAGTCAGATATGAGACGATGGGTTATAAGAAAGTTTTGCCGACGACTAAGAGATGGAGCGGAGGTAGCGGGCGGGAGGACAACACTATATATACTAGACGCGGGATTAAGCATTGATTTACTCAGTTGTTTAATAATATACGTCTACAATTGGGTCATTCTAAGATACTAAAGCACAAATGTTTCGGCTGATAACGCGTAGATAAGAGAAATCAAGAAACGAAAGGTGTTTGATGGCAATAAAGGTAAAGATATCAGCTGGCTCCTCTCGCGTCTCTTCCTACTATTGAAACTATCACTCTAGCTAGCCAATCAGAACGCTAGTTATTTCAGTAGTCTATTTGCATATATGAGTACTACGAATTACGGTTCTATCCACAGATCTATCTACTTACCTATTATCTATTAGGTTACGGAATTATCTCTTAGCATTATACTAGCAAAGCAGGCGTGAGTTAGTGGGGTAGGCTGCTGTGAAATGATTAGCGAATGGAGGTTATGGAACGGATGGCAGGGAGGCTGGGGGTCGGGGGAGGCTGAGGAGAGGCTCGGGGGAGGCTGAGGAGGTGGTGTCGTGGTGGTGGTAGAGCGTCGCCAAGGAAGCTGGAAGGACGCAACGACGTGCCTGATCAGGATTATAATAAGGTAACGAGGTAACTTTGACGACATATCTCTTGATGTACGTGTGTTATGTGGTATTGTTCACCTTGTTATTAGGACGACAAGGCGTAGGTGATGCAGGAAGACGACAAAGTGCAGGATTATATAAGGTAACGAGGTAACTTTAACGATATATCTCTTGATGTACGTGTGTTTTGTGATATTGTTCACCCTGTTATTAGGACGACAAGGCGTAGTTGATGCAGGAAGACGACAAAGTGAAGGTATTAATGTGACAAACAACTACACGACAGAGAGGATGTGACCAAAGCTAGCAGGACGCCATAAAGGGTATGTACTGTAGGCTACACCTGCAGATAATTCCTGTATTCCTGTATTTTCTCGTGAATGTCTTTATGGAGTGTAACAGATTTATGCATGAATGTCTGTGTGAAGGTAGTGAACAGTTTTACCATAGTCTTTTGTGAGCAGTGGAGGATTGGATGAGAGGTGGCTGGCGGTATGGTTAATGATGGTTGCCAGGCGCTTCATTAAATAAGTTCTGGGTTCTCGCTAAAACTAATTAAGGGGATGAGAAAGATGTACCCCTCAAGAAAGTTTGAACCTTAGGGAAATAGCGATTGATTGAGTGGGAAGATTGCAGTGTCACCAAAACAGGATAGTTAATTAATGAAGGACAGTGAAGGCGTGAAGGAACAAGGGATATATGAAAAATAACAAGAAATTGTCAGACCAGGGGCAAAATATTATCATGGAGAGATCAAACAAGGTAAAAAAAAGGATAATTTATAGTTTCACCCAACCAACGATTTTCTGATGCGCCTTATGTTTTTCTGGTGTGTTTTTATGTGTTTTGAATTAATCTGCTAACCGTTTCTGTCGCAATTTTTATTTACATTTTTTTTTTAGGCAGATAAAGGTTAGTTTTTTTTTTTAGTTTTTTTTAGTTAGGTAAAGGATAGGTTAGGTATAGGTTAGGTTAGGTTAGGTATGGGTTAGGTTAGGTATAGGTAAAGGTTAGGTTAGGTTTAGGTTCCTTTTTTTTTTTGTCTTTTTTGCCCCCCCCCCAAAAAAAAAAAAAAAATTGCGACAGAAACGGTTAGCAGATTCATTCAAAACACATAAAAACACACCAGAAAAACATAAGGCGCATCAGAAAATCGTTGGTTGGGTGAAACTATAAATTGACCCAAAAAAATGGGTGTTAAAAGATGGAGCCAAAATAGGAAGGAAGAGATGAAACAAATACGTAAATATGTGACTCGCCTTATCGTTGTGAGTGAAACAGCTGCATAATTATATTCTGGATTCAGGGCCGGTTGAGCATTCCCCCGGAGCATGAGAGGGTCGAGGCAGCACTTTAAGCACTTTGCAAAATGAATACGATCATAGTAGCGTGACTTCTCGGCCAAGAGGCGGCTCCTGCAACGCGCTGATAAGACTTAACATTGGTCGTTTTTTCTTTCCGGGAAATGGAATAGTCTTTACAGCGTACGTACGTATCTGGATTCCTGGAAGCACTTTACGGCGGGTTCTGTAGAGATTCCCTTTAAGGTGCGTTGTGTTTAGTGACTGGCTGAAAGTTTACCTAACTTTGGGGGACTTTCGTAATTATGGCAATGGTAAGTTGATGATGAGGAAGGCATACTCGATTGCCTACATTTCATAAGGTCTTATTTTATCATTGATTTACTGTATATAATTTTAGAGAAGTGTTAGTAGATGATGGGGAAGGAAATGACGCTCATAACTGGATGGAAGTAAGACATTTGATAGAAATTCCCTCTGAGAATCCAAATTGTCTTCAAACTGGCAAGAATATCAGTCCATAATGCTCGAATAGAACCTTGCAAATCACTTGCAATTTCAATTTTTTTTATACATTTTGTGAAATTTATTGAAATCCCATAGTTCCCTGCAGATTTGTTTTTGCATGTCCTTAAATTTGTTTGTTTGTTTCTCCCCCACAGCGAGTGAACACTAGTGCGGGGAGACGCTGGATCGAGGGTTGCATGGGAGCAGCCGCTAGTAAGTCTATCTGGCCACGCCTTTACCACCATCACCACCACTACCACCACCACGTCCAACACCACCACTGCCAGAGAAAGGTAAGTCAATCATTGGGGGCATACGCCGGGGGGCGCGTCGCCTCGCCCACCCTACGACGCCACTCCCGGGGGGTCACCACGCACGAGTCCCCATGCAGGCTCCTTTCCCATACCAAGCAACTCTCGGCAGGAAACATCAACTTGCCCCAGCCACGAGCCTTGTGGGCGCCCACTTGGCCTCTTCCACGCCGGATTGTCTCTTAACAGATACAACCCGATGGGAAGGTCAGTATCAGGGTAGCGTGCCACATGCCCACATAACTGAAGTTGGCGCTGACGGACTATGCAGATTTATGACATAGCCTCGATTCAGTCTCACGGTGCAATCGCTGATTTGACACGTAATCATCCCAGCGATACCCCATAATTCTGCGAAGTCACTTATTACCAAAGGCATCGATTCGTCTATTCAAGTCGCTATTTAGTGACCATGTCTCACAACCATAGAGTAAGACAGTGATCACAAGCGACTTGAAGATCGTCATTATGGACTGCGCTACCAAGGTATTTAAAACTTTCCAAGATCTCAATGTCCTCGCCGCACGCATGAACAGACTGTACTGTTTCATCTAATAAGCCTCCAAACACCTGGACCTTGGTACGTCTTAGGCCAGGAGACCACGGACGCACCCTTGCCTCACTCCTGAATTCACAGCAAAAAAGCTGGATACACCTACCCCACACTTCACAGCACTCGCAGACCGCAGTCCCAGAAGACAGCAGACCAACAGTCTGCCAACAACAGAAAGGTAAATAACTCTTTATTCTTGTGTTATTTAATGTTGATAACTTAGTCTTTTACGTTTGATTTGTTTAAATTTTGTATTAATCAGTTTTTTTCATACATACAATACTGTGAAAATAAATACAATAGGATTTTTTGCGCCATAGATTTTAACCTTGGTTAGCATTTTTGACAGATTCATCCTGCAGGATACTCCAGATTCTTCAATGGCTCAAGAAATACTAATGTGAAGTTGTTTCCATGCTTCACCATTCCTTCGCTGCCTCACCGTGTGCTCGCAGGTACGATGCACTTGTACTGTATTGATTTCATCTTCCTCCTCCTGCCTATAGCTTGTCTACACGTGGTACCATCTCGTAGCCCTATATGATCGTAGAAAGGACTGTGTGACTAAAGCAAGAATACCATTATGCACGCACGAATAGAACCTTGCATTCCACCAGAAATTTCAAGTTTTTTAATTACATCTTGTGAAATTTATTGAACTCCCATAGTTTGTTGATATTTATTTGCATGATCTTAAATTTGTTTGTTTCCCCCACAGCGAGTGAACACGTGTGCGGGGAGACGCTGGATCGAGGGTTGCATGGGGGCAGCCGCTAGTAAGCCATCTGGCCAAGCCTTTACGGCAGAGCACGATGAGCTAAACCCTCACCGTACCCTTAATTAATGTGACCCTCCCTCCATCGCCTCCACGACACCACTACCATTACTGCTACAGCCACCATCACCGCTATCACCACCTCCACGACCAGAGAAAGGTAAATGAGGTCTTTGAATTTTGTTTTATTAAATGTTGCTTTCTATATTTCTCCATTCTTTACACCTGATGGCAAATGTTTTGGATTGGGGTGTTTTTATCCTCGTTATCATTGTTTTCGTTAGTTTTGATTGTTTTGTTATTGAAATGAACAACTCATAAGTGTTCATACAAATTACAATGAAGATGAAAGCTCATCATTATTATTTATTAGTGATGAAAATCCTGTCAGCCAAAGAAAACGCAACACAAAATCTTATGAAGTCTACCATGCTATATATTTTCTTTGAAGTGAAATCATAGGAAATATATGTTTTTAACGGATACCCTTACAAAATAGAATTCCCTCTCTCGGTCGTCACACGAGGCACGATTTACCATTTATGCCGATATTCATAGAGATCCAGCATGGTTGTAGAATTCCTGTGTTTCATGAGGCTTACTTACAACCATATTAAGAGGCTTTACCTGGACTCCACCTGCCCGTCACTCCCTCACTCGTCACATTACGCATACTTTTCACTGATTTTCAACCTTGTACATATTTTTGTTCCCTTACTGCCTCTTCTTCCTTCACTCTATACCTTTCATCCTCTTCTTACCTGTTCCTCCTCTTCATCTTTATCTACCTCCAATTTTTCTTCCTCAGTCTCTACCTCCTTTTCTGCCCATTCTTCCTGTTCGTCCTCTTCATCTTTGTCTACCTCCATTTTTTCTTCCTCAGTCTCTACCTCCTTTTCTCACTCGTCTGCCTATTCTTCCTCCTTTTCGTCTTTCTCCTTCTTCCTCTTTTCCCTCGTTCGTGCGGCGTCTTTCTCCCTCGCTGAGATTTAGTAGTAGTGACGCAGATGCTTCTCAGGTCAACACAAAAATTAACATGCTGAGGCTAACTTTTACCTCCTTCCACTTGTCCTGCGTTGGCTTGAGAGAGAAAAAAAAATAGATATTTTTTTACAGGAAGGATAGAGGAACGTGGATGCTTATCTTGACGCGCTTCTTATACGAAAATTCAATAAACGAAACTATAAAAAACTATAAATAATGTAAAAATATAGTATCACGACCACTATCACTCCCATTATCACCACTATTCTCACTATCATAGACCACTGTATGTTCTATGTCACTACATATCACCTCCACCGCTATTATCATTACTAGTACTAGCAACACTATTAACAAACACCAGGATATAAGCAAGAACAGCTGCTAACGTTACTACCTTTCCATCCAGCTGCCAAGAAAAATAACAAAAAAGTCGTTTTAATGTAAGTGACGTAAGAACCTTCCTGGAACTTGCTCGGCCACTTTTGAAATGAGGTGAAAAGAGGAGGAGGAGGAGAGGGGATAGGCAGAGAGTAGGGTAAATGACACTTATTTTGTCTTTTATAAGTTAGCCTGGAGAATCTTATGCCCGAAAAATAGATTGAGAATAATTAAGAAATATAAAAGAATGCAGGTATACGAAAAATCGATATGGTAAACACGACAAATACTCAAGATAAAAATAATCAAACATTTAAAGCAACCATGAACACATAACACGGTGGAAAAGCTAAAAAAAGAAGAGAAAAGAAAAACATGAAACTTAAAAAAAAAACACTACTAAAATATGATCAACTGGAAAACATAATAAATGAAAACGTTGAATCATTAAACTTAAAAAAAAAAATGTAGCAATTAAATTTATAAAGAAAATGACAGCAAAACAAAGCACTGTAATGGAAGTAGTAATGAATGCAAATAATACGTATTAACGAGATCGACAGGGCATGTAATATATACGCAACGGGAACATCACAGGTGAGACAGTGTGTCATTAATGTATATAATAAAGATGAGATACCGTCCAGACTCTCACTTACGTAAAACAAAACAGGAATTCGATTAATTGAGGAGAGAGGGGAAGGAAGAGAAGAGAGGAATCTGTACAGAGAAAAAATCCTATTAGTATATATAAGTGAAAATGTAATGTAGTTAGTTAATCAGTATTCAGTATAATCATAGACCACTGGTATATAGTGGTCTATGGTATAATGTATTGTATTAACCAAATGTAATGTGAAAAATTAAATGTAAAAAAAACTCGCCACCTGAGGAAATGAAGTGTATTTGTGGTATCGAAGTAGGTCGTTATATTCGTGTGTAATTGGCTAGTGATTGGGGAGAGAGGAAGGAAGGGAAGAGAAGAGTCTGTATAGAGAACAAACCCTATTAGTATATCTATTTGAAAATGTAATGCTATAAAAAATACGTCACCTGTACTGAGGAAATGAAGTGAAATTGTGGTATCGAATTGGGTCGTTATATTCGGTGTAATTGGCTTGTGTGTTTATGGTGATGGATGCCAGTGCCGTTTCTAGCCTTTTGGGGCCCTATGCGAAATGCTGTTTGCGGGCCCTATTTTGTAAAACTATGGTGGGGGGATTCCAAGCCCTCTAAGGTGGTCCGGAGGCACGCCTTGAATATTTAGACGCATCAATCTGGTGCACTTTAAGAGGAAAAGAGACTAGATTCTTTAAAAAAAAAAAAAATCCAGCTTGGCGACCTGGTGGCTTCGGGGGCTTCTCTCTCTCTCTCTCTCTCTCTCTCTCTCTCTCTCTCTCTCTCTCTCTCTCTCTCTCTCTCTCTCTCTCTCTCTCTCTCTACACGTGAGTTCGCAATGTGCAGCGTCCCTGTGCATTCGGTCAGCGGTACGAGTCCGCCTAGTTCGTGCTGACGTGGCGGCGCTTTGTATAGTCAATAACCTTGTAGTTGGTACTTGCAAAGTGTCTAGATAGGATGAAAATCTTATCTTATCTTATCTCTCTCTCTCTCTCTCTCTCTCTCTCTCTCTCTCTCTCTCTCTCTCTCTCTCTCTCTCTCTCTCTCTCTCTCTCTCTCTCTCTCTCTCTCTCTCTCTCTCTCTCTCTCTCTCTCTCTCTCTCTCATATTATATCATTGCGTTTCAGTCCTTTACTCACTCAACTCTTTACTCCAATCCTCCATTTCTTTGTCATTGCATTCTCCTTCTACCCCGTCTCCTTCATTATACTTCCCCTTCCTTCTTTACTTTCCGGTTCACTTCATCGTTACAGCCGGGAAGCGATACATCATCACCTGAAGCGCCTCGTTGTTACTGTGTGAAATTGATTTAAAGTTTTCATTGTTTAAGACCATTATTTATCGGGTCCTCTTCAGCAGGTTTAGAGACTGGTTGTGGGGGGAAGGTGATTTTCGGGGACTTTGGAGGGAGGGAGAAGGGAAGAAGGCGATAGGGGATTATTTAGAGAGCGAGAGAGAGAGAGAGAGAGAGAGAGAGAGAGAGAGAGAGAAGAGAGAGAGAGAGAGAGTGTGGAGGAGGTGGTGGTTCATTGTGTGTATCTGCATTATTTTTCTTTGTTAGGGAACTCGTTGACTTAAGTAGCATTTAGTGATGATGGATTGTTTGGACGAATTGGTGTGTGTGTGTGTGTGTGTGTGTGTGTGTCTGTGTGTGTGTGTGTGTGTGTGTGTCTGTGTGTGTGTGTCTGTGTGTGTGTGTGTGTGTGTTTTGATTAATCTAATGTTCAGTATTCCAAAATTTAAAGGAAAAGATGAGAGGATAAGGAGAAGCATAAGGAGGAGGAGGAGGAGGAGGAGGAGGAGGAAGAGAAGAGGAGGAGGAGGAGGAGAGGAGGAGGAATTATTATAAACAGTTGGAGAAGAAGGAGGAGTAGCAGTGTGAGCAAGAAAAAAATAAACAGAAAGTAGATGGGTATGATGAGAAATATGAGGAGAGACAATAAGGAAGAATATGAGTAGGAGGACGGAAGGAGAACTGATGGTAAGGAGGCGGAGAGGAACCAGGAGAGATAAGAGTAGATGATGAGAGGAGGGATGATACAAAGGGATAGGCCTGGAGGAGGAAGAGGAAGAGGAGGAAGAGGAAGAGGAGGAGGAGGAGGAGGAGGAGGAGGAGATGGAAGATTATATTAGTACAGCAAGTCTCATTAGCGTGCCAGCCGTCAGGTGTGATTAGCTAAGCAGCCATTTCACTTCTTCCACCACACTGCGTACATAATTAATATTTTCTACACATTTTCTGCCGCCGCCAAACAATTTTTTGCGCTTCACTAACCTTAATCGCCTCGCCTCACTTTAATGTCTCCCTGTGACGCGTACATCTCATCTCATCATCGTATTGGTGGATATTTTACAGGCAAATATTTCTTTGCTATATGTATTGGGTACCTAGGGAAACCTGGGGAAGGTAACTGGTAACCATGATGTCACACGCCCTGTGTCTCGGGGTAGCGGGTTGTCATTCACCACAGGCTCAAGGGCTAATACGACGGAGATGAGCACCGAGGCCACGCGCAGCTTAACGTATGCCCCTATCTTTATACTCCTTATTCTCTGTTTGCAAGTTAACTTGTTTCAACATGTAGTACATAATATGGTTTGTCATCCTGGTTGTGTTTCTCAGGCCCTAAAAACGCCTCTCTTTACGTATATAAAATGCCTTTTTGTCCCTTTTTTCTCTCGTCTCTTCTCTTCCTATCTATCTATCCTTGTCCCTTCCTCTCTATCTTTTATTTGATATCCTCATTTTCTATCCCTATTTTTATCCATATTGCCTTATAGTAAAGTAAACCCTCTCTAAATCGAACCCGTATAATTCAAACTTAGTTTCAGGCCAATTCAAATTTTTCAATAACTTTCCATAATTCGAGCAAGTTTGAATTATCCTTAGCCTTACTAGTGGGAGTCCGCCCTCTCCCATGCGGTGCGTGCCGCGGCTGCCCAGCGTGACCTGATATATGATAATTTATAATTTTCGTATAAATATGAGAGGCGGAGGAAGAAGGCGGGAGGGGGAGGAGGAAGAAGGGGAGAGGAGGAGGAAGGGGGGGAGGGGAAGGAGGGACGAGGAGGAGGAAGGAGGGGAGAGGGGAAGGAAAAGGAAGGAGGTGGGACAAGGAAGGAAGGGAGGAGAGGAGAAGGAGGAAGGAGGAGAAGAAAGGGAGGAGAGGAAATGGGAGGAGGAAGAACGTTTTTTTTAAGTATCCTTTCGCTTTGTATACAATCCTTCAGAGTCCTTCACGGGCCTCTTCGCTCCTCCACGCATCCTACAGGAGTCAAAGTAGAGCATTAGAAGTCCCACAGGATTGCTATAGTATTCCTAGATATTTATAAGTACTTTGACAATCGCATGGGTGGCTCAAATAGGGATTAATGATAATAATAATAATACTGAAAATACTATTACTGATCGTTTTATTGAAATAATGATTAATCTAGCAATGCCTATCATATTTCTGTCTTGTAGTAAGTTTTGTCTAATGTGTGGTTTTAAGGAAGTATCATGTCATTGTGAATTGGCTGAAATAGGGACTTCTAATCATTGTAACTGAAAACTGACTCGAGATTCGTGTTCAGCATGCCCGAAAACTGCTAGGAACAAATTTTCAAGTAAATCTATTTTCAAAAAAATATTGCAAATTTTGCAAGGGGTATACCCTTGCAATATTTGCAATTTTTTTTAGAAATAGATTTGCTTTAAAATTTGTTCCTAGCAGTTTTCGGGCATGCTGAACACGAATCTCGAGTCAGTTTTCAGTTACAATGATAAGAAGTCCCTATTTCAGCCAATTCACAATGACATGATACTTCCTTAAAACCACAAATTAGACAAAACTTACTACAAGACAGAAATATGATAGACATTGCTAGATTAATCATTACTTCAATAATGAGAGAGAGAGAGAGAGAGAGAGAGAGAGAGAGAGAGAGAGAGAGAGAGAGAGAGAGAGAGAGGAATTTGAGAATTAGTTCGAATTAGAGAGGGTTTACTGTATTTGTATGTGTGAAGTTTATTTTATATAGACAGATTACTCTACGAAATACAATGTGATTCTTCATTTCAGGTCTGGTCCAAACTAAGAAAGAGGTATAGTACTTGCCTGTAATCAGCTTTAATTAACCCCTTCACGCCCAGATCTTTCCTTTGCTATAAAAAAATGTATGTTGTCGAGCCATAAAATTAAGAAAAGTATCTGAATAAACCAAATTAGTTAGTCGACAAGGATACTAAATAGGTTATATCTATAAAACATTGCTTATATTAACTAAAAATCGTCTAATGGTACCCAAATTACAATGGAAATTACGTTCTGGGCCTCAAGGGGTTAAGGAGAGGCTCAGATCCACCCATCACATCACGGCCTCAATCTTGTTAATTAATTCCCCGTATATTCCCGAATCTACTTAGTTAATACTTAAAGAGTTACAACCTTGTTCAATATTGCCCTAAGTTTATCAGATCCGAAACTGAGCTTGTAATTGAGGAGGAGGAGGTAAATGTGATAAGAGATAAATGGGGAAAAGGAAAAATAGGAGAAGAGGAGAGGAAGAGAATAAGGAAGAGGAGGTGGAGAAAGAGGAAGAGGAGGAGGAGGATGAATAATAAATGAATGTCATTAAATATTACTACTTCCAAGTAAATAAAATATGAGAGAGAGAGAGAGAGAGAGAGAGAGAGAGAGAGAGAGAGAGAGAGAGAGAGAGAGAGAGAGAGAGAGAGAGAGAAAAAAGAAAAAAAAACGAGAGAAAATTCCCCAGTAAATGACACATTATTATACGCAAATATAACAACCCATATAAAAACCACCATATATATAGCCATACAAATATACATTCACAGAGTACCTACATTTCCAATACGCTGTAGCTGCATAATAGAGGGCGAAGGTCTAATGATTGGTTCAGATTGGCAGTCAGACCTTTTTACCTTCCAAATCGTCGTGAGTAACGTGCGGCGGCGGCGGGCAAGTGAGGGTTTGCAGGGTCTCAACGTACAATATAGTGCCATAACGCACCTCACTTAGTTACTCTGTGGGACAGGTGTGCACTCAGGTAATGGTGGTGGTGGTGGTGGTAGTGGCAAATCTACTATAACCCTTTTCTATATTATATCCTTTCCCTCCCACATCTCTTTTTTTCCCTTTTTTCTTTAGTCTCTCTGTCCTTTTCCCGTCCTCTGTCTTGTATTTAATATCCTCATATATCCCTGTTTTTATCCCTATTGTCTGTGTCCTATTTTACTATAACCCTATTCTATATATATCCTCTCACTCCCCCCTCTCTTTTTTCTTTAGTTTCTCTGTCCTTTTCCCGTCCTCTATCTTGTATTTAATATCCTTATATGTCCCTGTTTTTATCCCTATTGTCTGTGTCCTATTTTACTTTAACCCTATTCTATATATATCCTCTCACTCCCCCCCCTTTTTTTTCTCTTTTTCTTTAGTCTCTCTGTCCTTTTCCCGTCCTCTCTGTCTTGTGTTTAATATCCTCATATATCCCTGTTTTTATCCCTATTGTCTGTGTCCTATTTTACTATAACCCTATTCTATATATATCCTCTCACTCCCTCCTCTTTTTTTCCCTCCTTTTCTTTCGTTTCTGTCCTTTTCGCCTTCTCTATATTTTATTTTATATCCTGATCTATCCTTATTTTAACCCTATTTTATATATATCCTCTCCCTCCCCTCTCTTTTTCCCTTTCTTTTCTCATCTATCCTATCTATCTATCCTTTTCCCCTCCTCTATATATATCTTTTATTTGTTATCCGCATCTTCTATCCCTATTTTTATCCTTATTGTCTTATTTGTATCTAAGTTTGTTTTATTGTCAGTTCCTTTTTTCTCTTTATTCCACTCATGTTGATTTTTGTTGTTTCTTGTAATATCTGTATCTATATTGACTTGTTTTTATATAGAGCAATGTTTACTTTAGTATTGTTTTTGTCCCTTGGGTGCGAATGACCCAAATGACCCAAATACTCTTACACTTCCTCCCTCCTCCATATACTCTTCACTAATCTCTCCACTCTTCCATCCACACCCTATCTTCCCCTCCACTTAATACTCTTCCACTTCTTCCCTCCTCCATATACTCTTCACTAATCTCTTCACCCTTCCATCCACACCCTATCTTCCCCTCCACCTTATTATATTCTCTCTTCCACTTCCTCCCTCCTCTTCCATACACTACTAGTCTCTCCACCCTTCCATCCACACCTCATCTTCCCCTCCACCTAATTCTCTCTTCCACTTCCTCCCTCCTCTGCCATACACTCTTCACTAATCTATTCACCCTTCCATCCACACCTCATCTTCCCCTCCACTTAATACTCTTCCACTTCTTCCCTCCTCCATATACTCTTCACTAATCTCTTCACCCTTCCATCCACACCTCATCTTCCCCTCCACCTAATTCTCCAACCCCCTCCACTTCACTCACCACACATCCCCACCCACCTTCCTCCACTCCCCCTATTCCTAACTCTCCTACCCGCCCCCAACTACCTGCTTCCGCCCACCAGGTGCTCGCCGACCGAGTTTTATCAGCGCATATAATTGAATACTTGAAACTGGTTTATCGTGTAATGAGGAGGTGCTTGGTATGGGGGAAAGTGGGAGGGCGGGAGGGCTTGTTAGATGGAGCGGGGTTGTGGCGATATGGGGATGTGTTTGTTGAGGTAACGGTGTGTGTGTGTGTGTGTGTGTGTGTGTGTGTGTGTGTGCGTGTGTGTGTGTGTGTGGTGTGTGTGTCAGAGAGAAAAAAGAGAGAAAGAGAGAGACCGGGTTAAGATTGGAAAGATTTGAACACTCAATTCCCAATTCCTTCACAGAGCTTATGATTCTCTCTCTCTCTCTCTCTCTCTCTCTCTCTCTCTCTCTCTCTCTCTCTCTCTCTCTCTCTCTCTCTCTCTCTCTCTCTCTCTCTCTCTCTCTCTCTCTCTCTCTCTCTCTCTCTCTCTCTCTCTCTCGCTTCCCCAAAAGGAGGAAAAGACTCATAAAATCAACATAAAATTCAATTCACGGCAAAAAACAGTATTTCATGAATCCATCTTGTGACTGTTCGTCTATTAGTTTTGACGTCTCTTAAGTTTGGGATACAGGTTTCATTAGTGCTTCCTGTGGCGGAGCATTTTGCACTGCGTCAGGGTGCGTCAGAGTGTCAAGGCCGCAGAACCCTCGGCGTCTGCTGCTGCGTAAGGTGGGAACTGGTGCTTTGAGAGTCGCGTAAGTGCGGAGGAAGGGCCGGCTCCCCTGCGAACCCCCTCATCAGCAGGATTCGGAACTGGCTGATTACTTCTCGAGGTCGTAAAGATTGAAAATAGATAGGAAGGTTGGCCCATCACCCTCTGCTATCTCGTAAGGGATATCCGGGGGACCCTCCCAGCCGGCTACACACACACCACACACACACACACACACACACGCACGCACACGCACACACACGCACACACACACACACACACACACGTTTTTGACCTAATTGTATCCAAAGCTGAATTTACGGCAGCTTCTCGTTCTGGCCTTGTGAAGCAGCTGTCTCGTCGCGGTGGTGGTGCGGGGCGGTGTAAGGCGGGGCGGCGCGTGGCAGGAGACGACTACTGTTCACTGTTTTTAGTCAGAAGTCAACCTCCGCGGGGGATCTCGTGACGTCAGGTGGGGTGAGGCTCCTTGTGATGTGTCGATGAGAGTAGTGGTGACGGGGCAGGTAGTGATCTGAGTCCAGTGTTGAATAAGTGGTGTGTGAGGAAGACAGACCCCTGCAGGAACTACCCAGGGCCGCAGTAGTGTTAGGGGGATCTCACACCGGCGGTAGTTTGGGATGCGTTTGGGATGCGTGTGTGCAGGACCCTCCCGCCCCGCTGCCGCCTGCCGCCAAGGGTGCGACGCTCGGCGAGGCCTCCGTCAGGGCGCCGCGTAGTCCCCGCGAAGAGCTGGTTTCGGCGTGCACCGCGCTGCTCCACCTGTTCCCCGCCGACCAGGTAATTGTGACGCAGCGTTACTGTGATGTTAATTAAAGACCGATATCATTGCCCACACACACATACATACACACACACACATGTATGCATACATACATATTACATACATACAACCATACATATATACACACATGCACATCAATTTAAAGTAATTAAGTGAAATATTTCGTATAACATGAGCGTGTGTTGTGTAATGTTTTGACGTTACAATGTGACCTATTTGATGGCAGAAGGTTTTGTGTCGCATAATTATTATTATCACTGTCATGATTGTTGTTTTGTTATTTTGGCATTTTGTCATTATTACAATTATAATTATTGTTATTATTATTATTATTATCATTATTATCAGTAGTAGTAGAAGTATCACTACTACTATTATTGTTATTATTATTATAGTTATCATTATTATTATTGTTATTGTGTTTATTATCCTCATTGTTATCACTATCATCATTATTGTTATTATTGTAATTTGTAGATGTATTTTATCATTAACGATAATACTAATAATTATAATGATAATGCTGATAGTAATAACAATATTAATAATTGTATTAATGACAATAATGATAATGATTATATTGACAATTATAGTAATGATATCTACAATAATAATTGTGATAGAGATAATTATAACAATGATAATAATAATGATAATAATGATAGTAATTGTAATAATAATAATGATAACAATACTTAGAATAATTGATTAAAAAATGATAAGTGATGATATTGCTATTTCTATTATTATTGCTATTATCATTATTATTGTTATCATCATGTTATCATCATTATTGGTGTTAGCAGCAATAGCAATAGTAACTGCAATAGTAGTAGTATTTTATGATCATTTTTATCATTGCTATTATTATTTTTATTGTATTCGCCATTATCATCGTCATTATTTTTAGTTTGTTATTACTTGTACTATTATCATTATTTATTTTCATACCAGGAAACATAAATTTAGCATTGTAATTTTTTTTTGTCATAATCTTATATTATTAATAATTTTGATGAAATCTGGTTTGTTATAAGATTTAAATTTTTCATAAGAAACTGATAAATTTACTTCTTTTTTTTGCGGAACAATTTTATATATTTAGAATGTGTGTTTAAGGTGTGCATTCGATATGGGCATTTCTGTGAACGCGTTTCTCTGGGTTTTGTGCCAAATCACACGTTTGGAAGAAGACCTTATGGATGAACATTTATTTATATTTATGTAGCATATATATATAATTTGTATATACATTCATACTTGCATATTCATCTTTATACATTTTTGGACGTATATAGAAAATTAGGAGAGAGAGAGAGAGAGAGAGAGAGAGAGAGAGAGAGAGAGAGAGAGAGAGAGAGAGAGAGAGAGAGAGAGAGAGAGAGAGAGAGAGAGAGAGAGAGAGAGAGAGAGAGAGAGAGGAAGGAAGCAAAGTTCGCAGTCAGGGAAAGGCAAAAGTGTTAATTCAGACAAGTGGTCTTTATTGAAGGTACACCGGAAGAGATAAAGCAATGGATAATGAGAGAAGCGAGAGAAAAGGGTAACAATGGGTGAGGAAGCAGAGAGGATGTCAAAGGAGGGAGTAAAGGAAGGGAGTAAAGGAAGGGAGTAAAGGAAGGAAGTAAAGGAAGAGAGTAAAGGAAGGGAGTAAAGGAAGGAGTAAAGGAAGGGAGTAAAGGAAGGAAGTAAAGGAAGAGAGTAAAGGAAGGAGTAAAGGAAGGGAGTAAAGGAAGAGAGTAAAGGAAGGAGTAAAGGAAGGGAGTAAGAGGAAGGGAGTAAAGGGAAAGGAGAGAGTAAGGAAGGAGTAAAGGAAGAGAGTAAAGGAAGGGAGTAAAGGAAAAGAGAGTAAAGGAAGGAGTAGTAAAGGAAGGGAAGTAAAGGAAGGAAGTAAAGGAAGGAAGTAAAGGAAGGAAGTAAAGGAAGAGAGTAAAGGAAGGAAGTAAAGGAAGGGAGTAAAGGAAGGAAGTAAAGGAAGAGAGTAAAGGAAGGGAGTAAAGAAGGAGTAAAGGAAGAGTAAGAGGTAGGAAGGAAGAGAGTAAAGGAAGGAAGTAAAGGAAGGGAAGTAAAGGAAGGAAAAGGAAGTAGAGGAAGGGAGTAAGGAAGGGTAAGGAAGAATAAAGGAAGGAAGGAAGAGTAAAGGAAGAGTAAGAGAAGTAAAGGAAGAGAGTAAAGGAAGGGAGTAAAGGAAGGAAGTAAAGGAAGGGAGTAAAGGAAGAGAGTAAAGGAAGGGAGTAAAGGAAGGGAGTAAAGGAAGGAAGTAAAGGAAGGGAGTAAAGGAAGGGAGTAAAGGAAGGAAGTAAAGGAAGGAAGTAAATACAGGGAGTAAAGGAAGAGAGTAAAGGAAGGGAGTAAAGGAAGGGAGTAAAGGAAGAGAGTAAAGGAAGGAAGTAAAGGAAGAGAGTAAAGGAAGGAAGTAAAGGAAGGAAGTAAAGGAAGGAAGTAAAGGAAGGGAGTAAAGGAAGGGAGTAAAGGAAGAGAGTAAAGGAAGGGAGTAAAGGAAGGGAAGCTTTAATGGAGCGAGGAAGACTGAGTGTTAAAGGAAGGAGGAAAGCAAAGGAGCCCAGAGGAGTAAGAAAGAGAGGGAAAGGAGGAAGGAAGAGGAGGAGGATCATGGGAAAGTGCAACTCCAGACTAGCCTAAGGGAGAGAGAGAGAGAGAGAGAGAGGAGAGAGAGAGAGAGAGAGAGAGAGAGAGAGAGAGAGAGAGAGAGAGAAAAAAATACAGTGTTCACGTCAGGGTTTTTTTGATATTTTGTTCTTGTTAAGTCTTATTTTGCTCTCCTTCCCTCAAAATGTATCGCTTTTCTTATAGTTATACAGTAGTCAGTATTCATTCAGTATCATTTATTATATATTTTATTTGTTCACTCATTTACGGCTTATTTCCTATTTTTGTTAGTTCAGTTCAGATTCATTCTTAGTTTCCTTTTTTTCCTTACCGTTCTCTGCACGTTCCTACTATTTTCCTTACTATTACTATTAACTATCATATTATTATACTATTACTATTATATATTACTATTACTATTAGCCCCTTACTCCTTCATCACCTGTTTTTACAACTATAACTATCCTTTAACTACTATTCTTGGGTGTCCTCGAATGGCTGCCCTTCCGCTCTCACTACCCTAAAAAAATATATATTATAAAAATACTACATATTATAAGAAAATCAAGACGTAAACAAGAAAATACTCCAGATTAATTATGGTATTTTGGTCGCGTCGTATTTCTCATTTATGGCAGAAAATGACTGGTAAAACGAAGGAAGAAAAAGAGGGAAATTCAGGAAGGTTTAAATTCGTATAGTAGGTGGTTGATGAAGAGGAGCTATTGCCTTCCTGGTATTATAACATTAACGCCTCGCTAGCTTAATCATTGGGAGATGGTGGTGATTGGGATAGAAAGTTGTGATAGGTAGTTCAGGTGTTGTACAGGTTCTTATAGGTATTAGTGTCTTCTTACAGGTAGTTCTCTTGTGTTGTGCTGGTGGTGATGATGATAATGGTGGTGGTAGTAGTAGGTGGATCTGAACTAAGCTAAAGTAACTTAACATAACCTCATCTCACCTAGCCCAAAGTAACCTAACGTAACCTTACCTCACCTCATCCAAAGTAATCGGTCACCTTACCTCACCTAACACAAAGTAACCTAACGTAACCACACCTCGCCTTACCCAACCTAAAGTAACCTAACATAACATAACCTCACCTCACCTCACCTCACCTCACTTCGCCTTACCCAACCTAACTTGACCTCGCCTCGCCTCACCTCACAATGTAACCTTTATGTGTATGTAATAAAAGAGCATACTGCTGTGAGTAGGGCATAATGCTGTGAGTAGGGCATGATCACGGGTCCCGAAGACTCGTAAGTTCCGATCCTGGCTTGCTTATCTCCATCAGTCCAGAATAAAATGGAACATCAAGGCAAAAGAAATGTGGTTATGGCACCGTTATGTTTAGATCTTCATGACTTTACTGGTTTGCGCCTCATGTGATGTTAATAAAATCATGTAAGTGTTTGTTGTCGTGCTTGCATTATGCCGTGAAACATATAAGATGAAAAGTATTGTTTGCGTAAATAACCACCAGTTTTGTCTCAGCGGACGAGCCTGGCCGAGTCACTGTTTGGAAGCCTTCAAGACAGACCAAAGGTTACTGTAGTTAGAAATGGAATTTGGCCAAAAGTTATTGCAGCGTTACATGTCCTTTACAATCTACAATCAGAAATATAATTTATACTCTGTTTTAAGGTGATGTGCACGCACGCACGGGTGCACAAACACACACACACACACACACACACACACACACACACACACACACACACACACACACACACACACACAAACACACAAACACACGGTGCTTTAAATTTTTTTGTATTATTACATGGCAAAGAACTGGTCAAGGGCAAAAAAATAAGACGCAACAAAAAACCCGCTGATAAACAAATTTGTCGAAATATAATAATTATACGAGAATGCCTCACCTAATATATTTTTCTTATGAGTAAGAATATACTTCCATACATTATAGAATGACTTATTATATAGGAGAACTTATGTATTACTTATTTTATTCATCATCAAGATCGTCATATTTTTTCCTTTTTTCTTACATTTTTTTTTCATCTTGTCTGATCTCCTTTCTGTCCACTCTTTCTTTTCTGATTATATTATTTATTATTATTACTATTGTTATTATTATTATTATTATTATTATTATTATTATATATATTTTTTTATTAATGTCATCCTCATCACCGACATTTTATTTCTTCATTAGTATTTCTTGTATTGCATAGAATTTCGTGTTGGCGGGGTTAGACAACAGACAGACAGCTAATCCGTCGCAGATTACAATAAATCTTTATGTTAATATTTTGTGATTTGTGGTCTTATTCTAAAAGCAAACGAAGGGAAACATAGGTATAGAGAGAGAGATTATGTATGTGTGTGTGTGTTAGAGAGAGAGAGAGAGAGAGAGAGAGAGAGAGAGGAGAAAAAAAATAATGTATACACACATACGAACATATAAACAAGTAACTAGAAACGTAAATAGACAGGTAGAGACACAATAATGAAAATATATACACACTCATTCAGGCAAAACTAAAGAAAGACAAAGAAACGGTGATAATGATGGAAAAAGAAGAAGAAGAAGAAGAAGGAAGAAGAAGAAAAAGAATAATAATAAGAAGAAGAGAGAATAAAGAACGTGTAAAGATGAGACACAAATTCCATCAAACAAAACAAAAAAATACCTTCGTGGTCACAATTATGATATGGAATTAAATCAGATATAAATGTTTTCTCTTCTTATTATAATATCATGAGAGAGAGAGAGAGAGAGAGAGAGAGAGAGAGAGAGAGAGAGAGAGAGAGAGGAAAACAAAAGAAACAAACAATTATATCTATTTACTGTGCGGCTTTGCGAGAATCTTCGTTGACTTTTTTTGATTAAGGTCTACCTGTCCCATAACTCTCCCACTTCTTCCTTCACAACATTCCTAAATAACGTCATTAATACACCTAATTACCCCTTCCACCCCCACCCTCAATACAAGGCTACATAGGCTATTATGTAAACCTTGTAAATTTAAGCATAATCATAATCAAATTTTCTAAGACATTCCTTTGTTTTATTACACACACCCCCCCCAAAAAAAAAAAAATCTTATTCACCTTTTTTTTTTTTATCATTCTTGTCCCCCCCATGCCGGTTTTCGCCGACACGCGCAGCCGAGCCTCGCCATTGGTCGGTTACCTTCGCTAAACCGGCCAATGGTATGTGTTAGAGGATCATTATTCATGCATGTGGCTGTTTGCTCATGAATTTCGCAAAACGTGTACCGCTTGCTGTGTGTGTAGGTTCCTTGGTTATAGCTTGCAAGGGGGGGGTCAAGGGGGTGAAGGAGGGGGGTTTATGGGGGGGAGGGGGGGGTTTATGGGGGGAAGGGGGTGAAGGTGGGGGGTTTATGGGGGGGAAGGGGGTGGAGGGGGGTTTATGGGGGAAGGGGTGGAGGTGGGGGTTTATGGGGGGGAAGGGGGTGGAGATGGGGGGTTTATGGGGGGTGGAGGGGGTGGAGGTGGGGGGTTATGGGGGGGAAGGGGGTGGAGGGGGGGTTAAAGGGGTGGTGGTGGGAGGTATGTAGATGTGTGTGTGTGTGTGTGTGTGTGTGTGTGTGTGTGTATCTTTGTTGTAAGCTTAAAGACATTATTACAAAGAATGTCTCACTATTTGATAAGGTTTATTCAACTTTTTAGTTCATACTTTGTTCCTTGAAGTGGTGGTATACCTAGACGGTAGGTATAGGTAGGTAGGTAGGTAGGTAGGTATACGGTAGAACTATAGTGGTAGTAGTGGTAGTTATAGTAGTGGTGGTGGTGGTGGTGATGGATGGTGTTAGTGTTGTTCATTGTCGTCATTTTCATGGTGTTAGAAGTGAGTTCGTTTTTTTTTCTTCTTGGTGGCAGTGACGGTGGTGTTGGCATTATGGATGTTTGCTGCCATGGTGTTGGTGATGAGTGACGATGGTGGTGGTGCTGGTGGTGTAAGGTGGTGGTGGTAGGTGGTGTAGTGGGGGCGATGGTTGTAGTAGTGGGGGTGGCAGGGGTGATGGTTGTAGTAGTGGGGGTGAGCTGTAGTGACTGGTGGTTAGGCCAGTCTTGCCCGGAATGCGTTTTGTGATACAGTTTGTACATGGTGTTACAAATGAGAAAGAGGGGCGTAACCATCTCTCTCTCTCTCTCTCTCTCTCTCTCTCTCTCTCTCTCTCTCTCTCTCTCTCTCTCTCTCTCTCTCTCTCTCTCTCTCTCTCTCTCTCTCTCTCTCTCCCTCCCTCCCTCCTGTCTTTGAAGTGCAGATAACGGTGAAATAAGGCACGTACGGAGCAGTAAAAAACTCAGTTCCTTCTATTTCTGCCTAATTAACTACAAAAACTAGATCGAGGGTGAGGGAGGAAGGAGGAAGGGAGAGGAGGCAGAGGAAGGGAGGACGGGAAGAGAGGGAGAGAGGACTAGAGAAGGGGTGGGGGGCAAGGAGGAGGGGAAGAGGGGAGAGGTGAGGGGAGAGCAGAGGGGGATAGGGGGGGAGGGGGTCATGAGAGAGAAAGAGGATCAGTATTGCAAGTGTGTCTGGCATTGCTGGTTTGAGTGTCACACGTCATCAAATCCCTCCCTCTCCCGCCCTCTGATTGGCCAAGCCCTCCCCATGTAAACACGCCCTCAGCCAATCACCAGCCACGCTTCCCGTCAGAGGTGTGTTCTGCGTGGGGGTAAAATGTTATGTATTCACCGATATCACACACTTTTTTTTATTATGCCTTCTTATTTCTCCTGTTTTTATGAGTTCTACAAGGCGGGAGAGACTTTTGCCTTGCGGACTTGTTTGAGTCAATGCAGCGAAGCGTTCTAAGCCTCACGACGCACAGCGGGAAGGGAAAAAAGTGATGAAGGGGGGTATGTTGGTGGTGGTGGTGGTGGTGGTGGTGGTGTCGATTGAGATAAGGTTATGTTGCTCTTCGTAGCACAGCGGGAGAGGAGAGAGAGAGAGAGAGAGAGAGGAGAGAGAGGAGAGAGAGAGAGAGAGAGAGAGAGAGAGAGAGAGAGAGAGACAGAGAGAGAGAGAGAGAGAGAGAAGAGAGAGAGGAAGAGAGAGAGAGAGAGAAGAGAGGAGAGAGAAAGAGAGAGAAAGAGAGAGAAGAGAGAAGAGAGAGAAGAGAGTAGAAAGAGAGAGAGAGAGAGAGAGAGAGAGAGAGAGAGAGAGAGAGAGAGAGAGAGAGAGAGAGAGAGAGTCAGTTAGTCAATCATGCAGTCTTATCTTGCAAATCATCATGCATTTTTATCATGATACATTTCTAGTCAATTTTCCTAAACCTTGAACCCAAAAATGTACTTGACAACAAATAACAATAGTAACAACCTTGTGTGTGTGTGTGTGTGTGTGTGTGTGTGTGTGTGTGTGTGTGTGTGTGTGTGTGTGTGTGTGTGTGTGTTTATCCCTCTGATAGTCCTCGTGTTATGTTGATTGATCGATACACCATCAGCACACTGCTTGTATTACCTGTATTACCCTCAAACACCTGGCCAGGACACCCTCTATCCCATCTGCAGGCCCCCAGCGCCCCATGTGCATCGTTAGCAGGAAGGTGAGGTGTCTTAGCGGGCTATGCGGCAGGTAACATCAGGTGTCATAGGCGCTGCATGCACGATATAGAAGCAACTCACGTATCCTTTTTCTGTCATTTTCCAGTTCCTTTTATTATCCTTAATTTTCTACAAGCGTGTGTGTGTGTGTGTGTGTGTGTGTGTGTGTGTGTGTGTGTGTGTGTGTGTGTGTGTTGATGGTAGTTCGGTGATGAATAACGAAACGACGGGGAAGGGCGTAACTAAATGATTGAAAGGTATATTCTATTCCCTAGATATAGTATACAGAAAGTCAGATATACGAAATTTGATTTAGAATGAGCAGGAAAGTAAGCAATTTATAAAGATACAGCAAAGCAAGCATGGGAAAACAGAAGTGTTATAGTAGAAAAGAGAAAGATAGATTGGATAGACAGGATATTGAGAAGAAACTTAAATAGCAACACTTATGATGATAAGGGAGGGATAACGGAGGAGGTAAAAGGCAAGCAACATTATAAATATGATGGTGCTGTTAATAAAATGATAATAGTAATGAAAACAATTTTGTATCATTATTTGCATTATCAACAATAATTATGATGACTAATAATAATGATTGTCAAAAAAGTTTTACTTCTACTACTTGCATCTACTACTACTGCAACGACTACTACTAAAATGACAGTAGCTTATTTCTTTGGCGTAAATAAAATTGTTCCGTGAAAACAATTCTCACCAAGCATCATTAATTACTACATACCATGATTTACTTTGTTCTGTTTTTTTCTTATCGTTTTGGTGTATATAATTTTATAATTTCCTCAAATAATGAAATGTAATTGTTGTAATTGGACGGGAAGAATCAGAAAAAAGAAGAATAAGAAAAATAATAATAAGTACTTGTGATATCAAAAGCGAGGAGAAAAATCGTTTATGATAACAAAATATTTATAGCAGAACAAAGAACTTATATTTCGTGGTCCATTCCAGGGCACGTATTTTTTTCTTCTCTTTATATATGTTTGTGAGTGTGTGATAGTTTTTCCTGATGTGCTCGGTCACTATAATGATGTATTTTGTGTTGCGAGATGGAGGCCAGCCAGTGTGCCGCGCGATGATGGGACTAATGGCATGTGTTCATATACTGTTCATTACTTTTTTCAATACAGTTTTTATATACTGTTCAATTATATACTGTGTTGTGAAAATCATGGTGTCAGAAATGATAATGACAGTTTCATAATTCTAAAAGTAATTATTGTAACAATGACAATGATGGCAATAATAATGATCTGATAATAATAATTATTATACCTGTTATTGATAATGATAATTATAATTATTATAATGATAATAGTTGTCAATAATATTATAACTTATTTTATTTTATTAATAGTATTAATATTATACTATTGTTATTATTTTTAATTTTATTTTTGTCCTGATTCATTATTCTTTGTTTATTCTTTATATTTACCATTTATCAGTATTATCATTATAATGATAATAGCAGTAATTGAATAACAATTATTAATATTATTGTTATTATTATTATTGTTTTTATTAGTTATTGTTGTTATTACGTATTATTTTCATTATTGTTGTTATTTCTATCATTGGTATCATTATTATTATCATTACCTTAACTATTTTTGCTATTATTATTATTATCATCAACATAGTTGTTGATACTAATATTTATCAAAGAGGAAAAAGGTTTTTTAGTGAAAAATTATTCAATGATATTTATGGTTATGATGGTATTATAGTATTGATGATAATGATAAATTATTAATGGTAAAAATTGTGATGATGATATCGATATTACCATTGCTGCTACTACTACTAGCTTAATTATTTTATCTACTACTACTACTACTACTACTACTACTGCTGCTACTACTACTACTACTACTACTACTTCTACTACTTCTACAAATATTTGTAGCATTGATATTTGTAGTAATTATAATAGTAAATTATATTAATGATTGATAATAATATTTGTAATGATAGTAAGAATAATAAGGAGGAGGGTGGTGGTTAATGATAATGCTAACAGATATTTGATAAAGACAATAGTAGTAATAGTAACATAATTGTAATAATGATGATGGCAATAACATTGATAAACATAACAATGACAATAACAAATCACACACACACACACACACACACACACACACACACACACACACACACACACACACACACACACACACACACACACACACACAGACACACACACACAGGGATGGATGGGCGGGTGTCGTGTGGCTTAAGGGGATAAGGATGCACCAAACTTTTTTTTTTTTCCCATTCCCTCCTTCGTGTGTCGCATTAGGGTGCCTGTCTTGACCGGCGGTGGAGTTACATGTAGGCGAGGCAGGGTGGGCAGGTGGGCTGTGGTGGGCCAGGTGGGCTGTGGTGGGCCAGGTGTGACAGGTAACGC
>JACEEZ010006570.1:190000-215000 GCA_016584305.1 Chionoecetes opilio
TATCTCTATCTCTCCCATCTCTCCCACAATGCTTCCCTTTATTCCCCTCCCTTTACTTCTCAACTCATCTTTTCCCATCCTTAATTAATGTTTTTTTCCCTTATCTTTATTTTCCTCTTCCTTACTTCCTTTATCTTTTTTATTCATTCTTCATGTTTCTTCTATTTTGTTAATTTTTTTCTATTTTCTTTATTTATTTTGGTCTATTTCACATAATTTTAACTTTCATCTTTCTAAATCAGTTCTTGTTTGTATTTGTTTTCTGAATGTACTTAGTTTCTTTTACTTTCCCTTCCCGTCACCATTCCTTCCTTTATTTAATGTATCCCGCAAAAAACCGGTCTTATTATATTTATTGGTATCATGAACACTTTTTTTAACATAAAAAAGTAACATTCATCTGATAAATAAGCATCCATATATTTTTCATTATTGATTTTTAATTCAAGAATATTAGTTTTTGTTAGATGCGATGGATCAAGCCGCAACAATAACATTCATGATATCAAAACTATATATTACGAAAAAAACGTCTTTGCAAGGAATTTCAAAAGTTTTCTTAATTTTGTATTCGGTATTAGTTTCTCCGCCCTCGTAATCATGTTACTAAAATGTGTTTGTTAGTAATTTTGTCTTTTAAGCATTAATTATTTTTCGTTCTTTAGGTTTCATGTATACGCAATTTTAAAAGGAAAATTTGAGGTAAATAAACACGGTTAATGTAAAGGCCATCATGTGTATAGTCTATTTTTTGTAACGAGGCAAAACATCCTGACCCCTTGCTGCTTACTGACTGATAGTTGATGCCATGAGAAGGGAATACTACGCTTCTTCTAAATTTATGCTGTATTTTATCATAGTTAACCACATGATCAGGTAAACAGGCATAGTTTGAAGCATGAGACCTTAAGATGGAATGGATTTTTTGCCTTGTTAAAAAAAATAGACTATAGTTGTAGTTTCTCAGAGGCTAATACATTTCTGTTCATCTATTCATCCGTCTATTTATTCATTCCTACATTAATTGATCTATCCTTTAATTAGGTATTTTTGTTTGTTCATATCTCCTTTTTTTAATTTATATATATAGTATATTTATTTATATATTTATTTCAATATCAGGCCCACGAATGACGTAGATGAGTGTGTGTTGTGAGTGTGTGGGTCCTGGTGGTTCGTGGGTCGCCGCAGTGTGTGTGCTTCCACGTGGGGGGCGCCATGGGGGGGCTCGGTATAAAATGGCGGTTCTCTCTCTCTCTCTCTCTCTCTCTCTCTCTCTCTCTCTCTCTCTCTCTCTCTCTCTCTCTCTCTCTCTCTCTCTCGTTAAAAGCTATGAACAATGGTTAGTTAGTTGTGTCCGGTTACTTGTGAAGACCACGAGACAGGTGTTAGTCTGGCTTTGTGCAGGATAAAGGAGTGAGTCCGTCGCTCCTACACCTCAAGACCGATGACGTAATAGATCTATTAACATTTTTTACATAAAAAGGGACTGAGGAAAAGAGAAAAAGAGAAGGATTTTGATGAAGAAAAGAAGGATTTTGATGAGGAAAAGAGAAAAAAAGAAGGATTTTGATGAGGAAAAGAGAAGGATTTTAATGAAGAAAAGAAGGATTTTGATGAGGAAAAGAGAAAAAAAGAAGGATTTTGATGAGGAAAAGAGAAGGATTTTAATGAAGAAAAGAAGGATTTTGATGAGGAAAAGAGAAGGATTTTGATGAAGAAAAGAGAAAAAGAAGGATTTTGATGAGGAAAAGAAGGATTTTGATGAGGAAAAGAGAAGGATTTTGATGAAGAAAAGAAGGATTTTGATGAGGAAAAGAGAAAAAAAGAAGGATTTTGATGAGGAAAAGAGAAGGATTTTGATGAGGAAAAGAGAAAAAGAAGGATTTTGATGAGGAAAAGAGAAGACCAAGAGCTGAAATATATAAAGAGGTAAACAAAAAGCCCACTAAATGTCAGTCGCCATAAAGCCTATAAAATAAGACATCAAAATTAGAGGGTCAATTTAGTATTTGAGGATACAATATAGTTTAATTTTTAGATTATTCTTTATGGTCATTTCTGTTGTTGAAAATAAATATTTGTATCGCTTGAGATTTTTGTAATTTTTTTCTTATCTCACATCCGGTATTTTCCTTTATTGCTCTTCTGGTTACATAAAAGAACGGATAAACGAGTAATAATAAGTAGGAAGCGATTCTAGACCTTAGATAAAACTGAAGACTCTATATTCGTCTTCTCATATATTCACGTAATCACGAAAGTCGATATTGCTAACGTAATGATTTAATAGGGAATACCGAGGCATCCATTTTACCTGTAAGCTCGGTTAATGAAAAAAACCTTCACTCCAGTATATAGTATCCTGTACATGGTAATATATAAGAACATAAGAACATAGGAAAATAAGGAAGCTACAAGAGGCCGCGAGACGTATACACGATGTAGTTCCTGTAATATAGTCTATATAGTCTAATGATATAGTGTAATATAGTCTATGCCCATCGAAGTACTACACTGATTTAGTATATATAGCAAAGTACAAACATATTCATTAAACATAAGAACATAAGGAAGGTACAAGAGTTATATAATAATAAGAGTCCATGTATATAATAGCATAATCCTCATCATTATCTGCTGCCTCAAAAACTTTCCTATAAAAGCTCAATATATTGGTGAGATATGACCTACCTTTAGTGAACCCATGTGGTGAATCATGTGCCAAACAATACTTTTCTAAATTCTCCGAAACAAAAGCGTTTATTACTGACGAAACGACATGAGTTTTGAATATATTCTTTTTAAATATATATACTCTTTCATTTACTCATCAGTCATTATTTTTTGGGTTTATTTCCAACAAAACAGTAACTCGTTTGGTAAATATATGTTATTTTACCAGACCGCCAGAAAAATAAGAAAATGGTTCGAATAATAACAATATAACCTGTTTCGTGGCTGTAAAAGATGTTTTTCATTATTATTTTCACTATTATTTCCTTCTTTGGGTGTTCTTCAGTGGGGGTTGTTGAGATTGAGTTGTCCCGAGTGGTGGCAGTGATCAAGGGTCGCAGTGAGTCGCCTTCTACCTCGTGACATATGATGGATAAGTGGCAGGGACGAAGGCTGTGCGAGGCCAAACAGGTGTAGAGGACACGTGTGGCGTCCTCTACACCTGTCTCAAGCCACACCTGCCTCGTCGACGTCCTTACATCTGTCTGTTGGGGGCGGAGAGGATTAGGTTTCAGGGGAGGGGTTTATATGCCTTATTTCAATCCCCCCATTGGTTTTCTGTTCACTTTCTACTTTGTCTCTTTTTTGCAAACACACACATACACACACACACACACACACACACACACACACACACACACACACACACACACACACACACACACACACACACACACACACACACACACACACACACTTATGTTACCGTGTATTATAATTATAGCAGTGTATTTATTTGTGTATGCATAACGTAGTCTCCCGTGCGTTCTGTGCGGGGTAACTGGTCGCCTAACGAAGAGGAAGTGGTGTAATAACGAACCTGTGATGGACTGTAATGATTGGGTGGCGGGCTGTGAGACGAAAGTTCTATAGCCATGTTAGCATTTGAAAAACATCTTTTACAGCCACAAAACAGGTTTATATTGTTATGATTCAAACCATTTCCTTTTTTTTTCTGATAGTCTGGTAGAATATCATATATAATTACCACATGAATCGAGTTACTGTTTTGTTGGACATAAAACAAAAAATGTTGATTGATAAGTAAATGAAAGAGTAAATATATTTCAGTGGTTTCCTGTTTTTTTCTGACATTATTATATATATATAATCCTTTTCAGGTAGCCTGGCGCTATATATCTTTATAATTTTTTGTTTTTTGGTGGTAGCAAAATTTTGTTAGTTTAGTGTTAATTGTTGGTAACGACACACACACACACACACACACACACACGCACACACACACACACACACACACACACACACACACACACACACACACACACACACACACACACACACACACACACACACACACATAATACGAAGTAGAAGGATTGCTATAGTATTCCTATAGGTTTTTATAAGTACTTTGACAATCGCATGGGTGGCTCAAATAGGGATTAATAATAATAATACTTATGCTGAAAATACTATTACTGATCGTTGTATTGAAGTAATGATTAATCTAGCAATTCTTATCACATTTTTATGTCTTGTAGTAAGTTTTGTCTAATTTGTGGTTTTTAAGGAATATCTGGAAGTATCATGTCATTGTGAATTGGCTGAAATAGGGACTTATAATCATTGTAACTGAAAACTGACTCCAGATTCGTGTTCAGCATGCCCGAAAACTGCAAAGAACATATTTTCAAGTAAATCTATTTTTCAAAAAATATTGCAAATTTTGCAAGGGGTATGCCTTGATTTTTTTTGAAAATCACGTTATTTTTAATTACTTAAAAACTATGGCAGATAAGTGCAACATGAATAGGGAAGTAAATAAAATTTATGTTGCACTTATCTGCCATAGTTTTTTAGTTATTGAAAAAACGTGATTAAAAAAAACAAACGATGCATATCCCTTGCAAAATTTGCAATATTTTTTGAAAAATAGATTTGCTTGAAAATTTATTCCTTGCAGTTTTCGGGCATGCTGAACGCGAATCTGGAGTAAGTTTTCAGTTACAATGATTAGAAGTTCCTATTTCAGCCAATTCACAATGACATTATACCTCCAAATATTCCTTAAAAACCACATATTAGACAAAACTTACTACAAGACATAAAAATATGATAAGAATTGCTAGATTAATCATTACTTCAATACAACGATCAGTAATAGTACTTTCAGTATAAGTAATATTATTATTAATCCCTATTTGAGCCACCCATGCGATTGTCAAAGTACTTATAAAAACCTAGGAATACTATAGCAATCCTGTGAGACTTCTAATGCCCTCCTATGACTCCTGTAGGATGCGTGAAGGAGCGAAGAGGCCCGTGAAGGACTCTGAAGGATCGTATACAAAGCGAAGGATACTTTAAGAAAATAGTTCTCTCTCCCCTTCCTTTAGAGAGGGTTTACTGTAAATAAAAAAGAAAACAAGAGCAAGAATAATAAGAAGCCACAGTGATCAGAATAAGAAACAAAACACGAAGACGGAAGGAAGAAGAAGCGCCTCATATGACTACTTTCCATTCGTCAAATTTCTAAGAGACAGTGAACAGTCCCTCCTCGCCGCCGCCCCTCCGCCTTGCCCCACGCCCGCGCCCTCGCCTGCCACGCCCGCCGCGCCCCACCATAGATCAGGGCGTGCCGGGGCGCATCACGGGCGCCATAAACGTCAGACGGGAGGGCCACCAATATTTAAGCCTCGGAAGGTAAACAAACAGACGTAGAGTAATGGCGGAGGTGGCGGAAAAGGGCGGGTCTTGGAGGAAGGTTTCGGGCCGTCCCTCACACACACACACACACACACACACACACACACACACACACACACACACACACACACACACACACATACACACACACACACACACACACCTTTAGGGATGTATTTATTTTCCTTCTCCTTCACATCCTTCTCGTCTTTCTCATCTATTTCTTCTTTTTTCATTCATATATTTTTCTTGTATCTCTCTAGCTTTGTTTTATCTTGTGTATTATTTGTATTGGATGTATTTATTTATCCTTCTGCACATCCTTCTCGTCTATTTCATCTTCTTCTTTTCACATTCATATATTTTTCCTGTATCACTAGGTTTGTTCTACCTTGTGGGTACTTTCTGTTTCTTTTTCCTTCTGTTTGTAATACCTGGATTGATTTGTCACTTGGTCGGATACTTGGTCGTGATACTTGGTCGGATACTTGGTCGTGATACTTGGTCGTGATACTTGGTCGTGATACTTGGTCGGATACTTGGTCGTGATACTTGGTCGGATACTTGGTCGTGATACTTGGTCGTGATACTTGGTCGGATACTTGGTCGTGATACTTGGTCGTGATACTTGGTCGGATACTTGGTCGTGATACTTGGTCGGATACTTGGTCGTGATACTTGGTCGGATACTTGGTCGTGATACTTGGTCGTGATACTTGGTCGGATACTTGGTCGTGATACTTGGTCGGATACTTGGTCGGATACTTGGTCGGATACTTGGTCGTGATACTTGGTCGGATACTTGGTCGTGATACTTGGTCGGATACTTGGTCGTGATACTTGGTCGTGATACTTGGTCGTGATACTTGGTCGGATACTTGGTCGTGATACTTGGTCGGATACTTGGTCGTGATACTTGGTCGTGATACTTGGTCGGATACTTGGTCGTGATACTTGGTCGTGATACTTGGTCGGATACTTGGTCGTGATACTTGGTCGGATACTTGGTCGTGATACTTGGTCGGATACTTGGTCGGATACTTGGTCGGATACTTGGTCGGATACTTGGTCGGATACTTGGAAGCTGAGAGACAAGCGGTTCAGGTAGAGGCAGGTGAAGACAAACAAGACAAACAGGTGATGGACTGCGAGGTGAGGAAGAAAATAAAATATGACATTGATAAAAATGATAATTCGTCTTTTGATGATTACGATTTATTTACATTTATTTAGAATTTTCCATCTCTGTCATTTTTTTTTTTTTTTACCGTGAGATGAAGGAAAATAATCTGATAATGATATAAGGATTTAATTTGTTATTTTATTTGATCATTACGATTTATTTATATTTATTTAGAATTTTCCATCTCTGTCAGTTTTTTTTTTTTTTTACCGTGAGATGAAGGCAAATAATCTGATAATGATATAAGGATTTAATTTGTTATTTGATTTGATCATTACGATTTATTTATATTTATTTAGAATTTTCCATCTCTGTCATTTTTTTTTTTTACCGTGAGATGAAGAAAAATAATCTGATAATGATATAAGGATTTAATTTGTTATTTTATTTGATCATTACGATTTATTTACATTTATTTAGAATTTTCCTTCCCTGTGATTCATTCGTTTTTTTTCAGTCCCTCTGCACTTGTTTCCATTTCAAACATTATCCTGTCACATGTTAGATTTTTTTCATGTGCTCATTGATTATATTTCTATTAATTCTCATTTTAACGCTTTATTTGCCTCCATTTCTTCCATTCACCCTCTTGATTCATTTTTCTTTTTCGTCTAATATTATTATCACCCTTACTATCTTTTTTATTATCTTTTCGTTTAATTGCACACACCATCTGCACATTTTAGAAATTGATGTTTGTAACCCTTAGCATCGGATTTTTTTCTCTTTCTTTCTCTCAACCAGGTTCTTACTGACATTCCCAGAGAGAGAGAGAGAGAGAGAGAGAGAGAGAGAGAGAGAGAGAGAGAGAGAGAGAGAGAGAGAGAGATTCCCCCGCGGTGGGTGTGCGTCACATTCCAGACCTAACAACAGCCTGGCTCAAATTAGCAGACAATTTCTGGCTTTCCGAATGTCGCCGGTGTGAAGCAGACGTGTTATTTACATCCCTCCCGGCAGCCTCTCTGACCACCTCCCGCCTCCTTCTCATCCCTTCTTCCTTCCCTTTCTCCTCCTTTCTCCTCCTCCTCCTCCTCCTCCTCCTCCTCCTCCTCCTCCCTCCTCCTCCTCCTCCTCCTCCTCCTCCTCCTCCTCCTTTCATCTCTCTCTCCTTATTTTTCTTGACCTCAGCCACCTTTTTCTGCTGTTTTTCTTGCTTATTGTTTCATATAGTGGTGGAAAGTAGTCACACAGGTAGCCCCGTTTGGCCTAGTAGGGCTGTTGATTGCTCTCTGTTCTTCCTTTGTATTCCTTTGTTTCCTTCGCTTTATTAGAGTTTTTCTTGAATTTTTTATGGTTCTCGTTTGTCATTGTCATATATTTTTCTTGCTCGATCTCTTCACTGTTCTCTCAGTTGTTCCTCTTCTCCTCCTATAAATTCTCTATTTTTGTTTCTTCGTTGTTTTTTCTTGTTCTTATATTTCCTCCATCTCCTCCTCCTCCTCCTCCTCCCCTCCTCCTCCTCCTCCTCCTCCTCCTCCTCCTCCTCCTCCTCCTCCTCCTCCTCCTCCTATTCCTAGCTCCTGCTGCTGCATTGCACGTAAACCTTTCTTTGTAATATTTCCTTTATCAGATTTATGACTCCTTATCTCTTATTCTTGTGTTCAGTAATTTATAGACTAAAATTGTTCTGGGTTCTCCACATGGAGGTATTATGGTTCCAAGTAATTATCCAAATTTAGGTTATTTCCTGTTTCGTTGTGGTCTATTATCTTCTATTAGTACCCGTTATGGAAAGAATAATATATTTTTGTTGTTGATAAATACTCCATCCCTGCTCATTTATTTAAAGAATTTTATGCTTTCTTGTTCGTACAAAGCTTTTATTCTCGAATATTTTTTATATTAAACATGACCAGGAATGTTTTTGCTGAAACTATTTTTAATATCATGGAAAATAATAGTAATTTGGCCCCATAAAGTACTCAACCGCCTGATATTTATATGCCAATTAGTCTGACCGTTTATTTGGTTGTAAAAGTAATTATTTATAAGCTTTTCATTTTTTCTCTTGGTGATTGTTCCGGGTCTTACTCATCCTATTAACACCATCCCGTCTTGACTTGGCTTTTCATATAGCTTCTTCATAATTATGCCGGATCTTACTGGTCCTATTAACACTTTACTTTATCACGTCCTAACAACACCTCACGCATCGCATCTTTGAACACACACTTGTCGCCGCTTTGCTTAATATAATTATGCTTAATAATTGCTTTTAATACGCTTTTGCTTAATATTTTACGCATAATAGTAGTTTCACATTTTCCACATTCACACTTGCTTCCGCCGCAGCTTAAACATCGCGTTGCTGCCCACAATTTGTCGTCTTCGTGTACCTGAAGTCAGCCCTGTAGTTTGGTCCCAAGTCGTGTATAAGGCGAGGCAACACGTAACTTTGCTCCTCAATTACAGATCCAGGACAGGTTTCTTCTCCTGCTGTCTTCCTAACGGTTGCATGAATTTATGTTATCGCCTACTTTCCCTGGTTCTGCGGCTTTTTAGGGACCCAACTGACCACCCTTGCTTCCGCTCCCGAGGCGTGTATGCTTGGCGTCCCCACGGCGAGGCGCTGCATGGGGGGTGGCTTCCGTTTTCTGTGGTACTGGATGACACGATGCCTGTATTTTTTTTATTATCAATATTCGTATGTTTTTACCTGTTTCCGTTTGTTATTGATGTTCTATGTCCAGATGGATGATACAGTGTTACTTATATAGCACTCTTGTCTTCCTGTGTCTTCCGGGGCGCATATTTCCGTTTTCTGGAACCGTATGTCGCGTTTACTCTTGAACACGTCAGGTTAGGTTACGCTAGGTTACGGTTAGGTTAGGTATCCTGGGTATTATTGGTAACTTGGTGTGTGAATCACCATGAGGTTATTTTCGAATATATCCTATGGTTAGTTTCGGAGCTACAGCCAAGCGTCTTCACTCGGCAACCACAAACTCGCATAGAGATGGGGAATATGCCTCTGGGGTCAATAGTTACTGTTTTTCGGCTTCCTGGACGCGGCAGATCGGGGGTCATCATTGCGCGGCTTGCGAACTGTACGTGGCTCGCGACCACTCCATTTGCGGCTCTTAGAAAATAATGCAAATAATAATGAAATAGTGCAAATAATAATGAAGGTAATAATAATAATTCCAGTAATGATTATTATCATTATCATAAAATACTACCATTTGTTACATGCTTAAGATTTTCGTAATAATGGGTTTGCAGTTTTTAGATATTCATTTATGGCCAGAAAAACCTGTCTTGGGGTAATATAAGCGTACCGCCGAGTGGGTTTAAGATTGGTCTTTTATCGGCTACCAGTAACAATATGATATTATACATATACACTCCATCGTCTACCATTATCATTGCCTTATCTTTGATCATTACTAGATTGCACCAATAGCATTGTATTTTTGAGTTTATTAGGATTAAGTAATTACGCAGCTCGTTTCAGTGATGTGTTTATGAGTGCTCTTAGATACAGTGATAACATGATAATTTACTTTTATAGCTGCTGTCTCCCGTTTATCGGCATGTGAAGTAGTCTCTCATCCATCTCTTACTTTCTTCTCTCTTCTCTCGTCTTCTCTCGCTCTCTCTAGTCTATCTCTCTCTCTCTCTCTCTCTCTCTCTCTCTCTCTCTCTCTCTCTCTCTCTCTCTCTCTCATCTCTCATCTCTCATCTCTTCTCTCTCTCTCTCCTCTCTCTCTCTCTCTCTCTCTCTCTCTCTCTCTCTCTCTCTCTCTCTCTCTCTATCTGCTTTCTGCCCCCTCGGATGATAGTATATAGTTATAGTAGCAGTCTTGTGATCTTGTGTTCTTATACAGAAATAAGGACAGATTAGAGGCTGTTAGATTAAGGGCCAAAAATGATGACCTCAGCCTCAGTGATTCTACCAAATGAAACCCTCAGAAAAAGATGGTTGGAGTGGGATTTCTAGGAGTTTAGGTTAGTATAGAGATATGGAAGATTCTGAAAACTTAAAGTTGATTTATTGAAATGAGAGTAATGAGTCAAAGCTTATTTAGAAGGATACGAGAAAATACAAAGGAAGAACAGACAACAACAGCACTACCTAGCCAAACAGAGCTGCCTGTGTGACTACTTCCTAGCACTATAGTTTCTACTTGTTAGAAGCAAAAATATAGCAAAATTGAAGGCTCCTCCTCACTCCCCAGTCCCTCTGGCCGAGGCCAGTAATATGGAAAAAAGTAAGAAACACCATGCAGTATTAAGAAAAAACCTGCCATGGATTTTGATACGAATGGTTGAGGAAGAGACTCACTGTTAGCTAAAGCTGGGAAAAACAAGCTCAACAAATTTACTTCAGACCGAAGTAATCGAATTGGGCAGCTGTTGCTAAATATTTACCTAGTGTGTTTTTAAACGCCTCAAACTTGTTACTATTTAATAGTATTTATTAACCACTTGTGCTGGGAGAGAGCTCCAAATATTAACAACTCTATTTATTAAGGAAAAAATGCTTTGCTTCATGTGACCGAAATCGTTTACCAATGATCTTGTATCCATTACTACGTGTCGTGTCCGATCAATATTCAAATAGTCGTTTATGTAAACATTATCGAAGCCATGGAACATTTTAAACAGCTCCATTAATCTCCTCTGCGTTTTGACAAGCTGAACAAGTTAAGTTCCTTCAATCATATTGCTCTTCGTATGCTTGTTTTGCAATCGAGGAGTAATTTTAGTAACTTCTTTGAGCTTTCGCCAGCTTGTCTACATTTTTTTATGGTAAGGCGACTAGAACCGAGCAGAATATTCAAGAGGAGGAAGCACTATTGCATTGAGAAGCCCTCATAGCAATTTTTGAATAATGTTAACTGGGCTTGAGGTCGTTGTTTACAATTCTTTTTCCAATGTAACATTGGAAAGTTTACGTCCGATCATTGAATAGTTGAACAGATCTTTATTACTTCCTATATGCAAATCTTTACACTTATCGACATTTAATTTTTATCTCCCACTTGGTTGCCCAATCAACTAAGGTCGGATTGGAATTGCAGTCGTGATTACTTTATTCGTTATTTTAGTATTCTATAAAAACGATAACCACCCAAATAATTATATCGTACCTATTTCCTCTAAAATAATAAAAATAATAGGTATAGCAGTATATATACATAGGTGTGAACCGTTTCAAAACGAAGTATCGTGCAATATTTACAAGTGTGCCGGAGCGAATATTTCATCAAGGCAACCAGTCAGTCGTGTCTGTCGGGTCTCGGGGTGGGGGGAATCAATAGCATTCACGCAACACCTCGCCGCTTCGTGGATGTATTCCCGCCGTTAACATTGCCGCCCAGACCACCCACGGCGCGAAACTGAACACCAGTACAATCGTAAAATCGGTAAAATCGGTAAAATTGTCCTCCATTCCAAAAATATGTTTAGTGTTGCGTTAAGAAATGGAAATTAAATGTTTTGAATGTTTTTTTTTGTATAACGCCATAACACCGTCAAGAGAGAGAGAGAGAGAGAGAGAGAGAGAGAGAGAGAGAGAGAGAGAGAGAGAGAGAGAGAGAGAGAGAGAGAGAGAGATATTGAAGCAAGAGACTGGGGCCCCACACGTGTTCCCTGACAAGTGTGCTGATAAGAGTCAATACACAAACCTGTTTTGACGCGAGGCACAAAAACTTCCTTCAGCAGGAAACGCGATGGTGTGCGGGAAACTTTGTATTTATCTTCATTTCAAAAGACCCGTACTGCGTGAGGGGCTCTTGAGGGAAGCATATAGGCGTTGTAGAGGTTTATATTTTACGGTAGAGTTTTGTTTTTTGTACAGAGAGTGAGTATGGGAAGGAGAGGGGGGAGTTTGATGTTCTGGTATAGAGGAGAGTGGCGTGTACTGGGAGTGGGGTGAAATAGGAGAGGGATGTAGTGGTAAGGGTGAGTGGGGAGGAGTGGGTATGGGGAGTGGGGTGTACTGGGAGAGGGGAGTGGGGTGTACTGGGAGAGGGGAGTGGGGAGGAGTGATAGTGGGGAGTGGGGTGTTCAGGTATAGAGTGGGAGTGGGGTGTACTGGTAGGGGGGAGTGGGGAGTACTGGTAGGGGGGAGTGGGGAGGAGTGGTAGAGGGGAGTGGGGAGGGGTGGTAGGGGTAAGTGGGGTATACGTATTGCGATAAGGGTCTTTGCAATATTGTTATCTGCCTTATTACGTTGTGGACTGGTTATTATTGCTGCTAATGCTGATGATGATGTTAGTAATGATATATTTTATTCCAATAATTTCCCTTTTTAGTACAGTATTTGATCTGAATTTCTTAACTAACTTACATCACCTCTTTCTCACCTGTCCAGCCTCGCATCCTCCCTTCCTCTCCTCACCTCACTTCCTCACCTCTTCCTGCCACTTTATTAACCTCTATAACCTCTAACACTATACCTCGCTGGATAAAGATAGAGCTTGTTTGATCCGAAGCAACACCCATCATTACCATGTTGGCATAATACCCTCTGGTTCATTGTACTCACCTGGATGTCATTTAAGCAAAGTCACAGTGATGTAACTCTTCCTTAAATGGTCACTTGCAATTTTAGTTTTTAGTCATAAGGTCTTCGCGTTAAAACTAAATGTCAGTATACACTCAACGTTGTCTTTAACTACCACTACCACCACCACCACCACTACCACCACCACCACCACCACCACCACCACCACCACCACCACCACTACCACCACCACCACCACCACCACCTCCACTGTCGGTCTCTTTTTCACCCTTTTTCTCCCCTCTTTCTATTTTTTTCTCAGTCACGTCGCATCGGTATGAGAAAGACACACTGTAATAATCTACTTAGCTCTAAAACATGGAAGACGACACAAAAACTGAACTTATAAAACAAGGAATTAGACAAGACTGTAATGCTATTAATTAATTAAAACAAGGAAACTATATATATTTTCGTAGTTTTTTCCCAATTCACCACCACCACCACTACCACCACCACCAGCACCACCACCACCGCCGCCGCCGCCGTCAGTAGCCTGCAGTAACACAGTGTTCCAACGCACGTCAAGGGGCGTCCCGGTAACATTACGTGGCCGCGGGAAGTATTTGCACTGTGGAGGGAGTAAGACTTTGGAGGTGGAGTGGAAGTTTCGTACTTGAGATGGAGTTAGTCTTCCTCGAAAATGCGAGAGATAGATTAGTACTTGACCTGCCTTGTGCATTTGGAGGAGGAGGAAAAGGATATACATAGGAATACATATATACATAATTATATAAGAAGAGGAGAAGAAGAAGAGGTGATGGTGATGATGGTGTGGTATTGGTGATGATGGTGGTGTTTGAATTTATGAATACGCCAGTCTTATGTATTGACTATATTTTGTAGATTAAAATGATGTAAGTGAAGGACAAAAAGGTAAAGATCAAATTTTAATGGAATATCGAAAATTTATGTCTTGAGTAATCTGTTTTTATTTCTGTCTATCTGTTCGCCTTATAAAAAAGAAACTCCCGAAATATTCATAACACAATGCGTAACTTCTGTCTATATTCACACAAGCTCCTTAGGTAAATAGTTTTTTTTATGTGTAGAATGATCACAAGGTTACACTCGAATGCTTTGTTCACGCTTGAAATTGTGTGAAATATAACGGAAAGCTCGGAAGGCATTTGAAGAAAATTTGCGAGCTCAAAAAGGTTTTAGGAAAGAAAGAATTTACACACAGTAACCTGCCTCCTTCCTTCCCCTAGTGTGTGTGTCTCTCTCTCTCTCTCTCTCTCTCTCTCTCTCTCTCTCTCCTCTCTCTCTCTCTCTCTCTCTCTCTCTCTCTCCTCTCTCTCTTTTTCTCTCTCTCTCTCTCTCTCTCTTCTCTCCTCTCTCCTCTCTCTCTTTTTCTCTCCTCTCTCTCTTCTCTCTCTCTCTCTCTCTCTCTCTCTTCTTAATATTCTCGATCTCGTACTCGACCCTCAATCACACAACTATCCTCACTATTTTACTCTCCCCTCTCTCTCTCTCTCTCTCTCTCTCCTCTCTCTCTCCTATATTATATACTACATTCACTCATTGAACACAGCCTTTTATCCCCTTCACTCTTCTTCCTCCTTTCTACTCCTCTCCTCCTCCTCCTCCTCCTCCTTTCCTCCTCCTCTTCCAGTCCCTCATCACTTATCCTTCAGAGACACAGGGTGAAAAAAAAGGGACTCACACAAAAGCTAAGTCCACCGGGTTCATCTTTTCCTCCTTCGTGAAAGCTCCTCAGAATTCTTGAAGTCGTAAAGTCTGTCGTGAAGATGCTGCGAGTTGTGTTTTCCTTTTCCTCGGGTGAGTTAGGTACCATCCGAGACCTTCAAGAGAACGAGGGTGAAGGGAAGGGATGGGGGTTATGTGTAGTGAAGGGCGTGTTAGAGTGATGGGGAGGGTGAAGCTGTGATGGGGTGTATAGGGAGGGTGTTGCTTTAAGTGGGTGATGGGGATGTTGTTTACTATAAGTGGTGTTAGTGATGGGGTGTTGGTTAGCAAGTGATGGGGTGTTGGTTAGTGGTGATGGGGTGCTTGTTAGTGGTGATGGGTTTGGTTAGTGGTCTGGTCTCTCTTCTTTTAGTCTCGTGATGGCTTCTTTTCTATGTCATGCATGGTTTGTTTTGCACTCGCTTTCGTTACGTGATGGTCTCTGTCTATCGTATTGTCTCCTCTCTTAGTGCTGATGGGTGTTGGTTAGAGGGATGGGGTGATTGGTTAGCTGGTGATGCGGGTGTTTTTGTGTGATGGTGTGTTAGCGTGCATGGGTAATTGGTTATGTGTAGGGTTTGGTTAGTGGTGATGGGTGTTGGTTAGTGGTGATGGGTGTTTTCGGTGATGAGGTTGGTTATGTGATGGTGTGGATAGGGTGATGAGGGTGTTGGTGATGGGATGGGTGTGTTAGTGGTGATGGGGTGTTGTTAGTGGATGGGGTGGTTAGCTGGTGATGGGGTTTGTTATGGTGATGGGTGTTGGTATGGTGATGGGGTGTTGGTTACTGTGATGGGTTGTTAGTGGATGGGGTGTTGGTTAGCGGTGATGGGGTGTTGGTTAGTGGTGATGGGGTGTTGGTTAGTGGTGATGGGTGTTTGTTAGTGGTGATGGGGTGTTAGTGGTGTAGTGTGGTAGTGATGGGGTGTTGGTAGTGGTGATGGGTGTTGTTAGTGGTGATGGGTGTGTTGGTAGTGAGTGTGATGGGGTGTTGGTTAGTGGTGATGGGTGTTGGTTAGTGGTGATGGGTGTTGGTTAGTGGTGTGGGTGTTGGTTAGTGTGATGGGTGTTGTTAGTGGTGATGGGTTTGGTTAGTGGTGATGGGTGTTGGTTAGTGGTGATGGGGTGTTGGTTAGTGGTGATGGGTGTTGGTTAGTGGTGATGGGTGTTGGTTAGTGGTGATGGGGTGTTGGTTAGTGGTGATGGGGTGTTGGTTAGTGGTGATGGGGTGTTGGTTAGTGGTGATGGGGTGTTGGTTAGTGGTGATGGGGTGTTGGTTAGTGGTGATGGGGTGTTGGTTAGTGGTGATGGGGTGTTTGGTTAGTGGTGATGGGGTGTTGGTTAGTGGTGATGGGGTGTTGGTTAGTGGTGATGGGTGTTGGTTACGTGGTGATGGGGTTTGGTTAGTGGTGATGGGGTGTTGGTTAGTGGTGATGGGTGTTGGTAGTGGTGATGGGGTGTTGGTTAGTGGTGATGGGTGTTGGTTAGTGGTGATGGGGTGTTGGTAGTGTGATGGTGTTGGATGTGGTGATGGGTTTGGATAGTGGGTGATGGGGTGTTGGATAGTGGGTGATGGGGTGTTGGTTAGTGGTGATGGGGTGTTGGTTAGTGGTGATGGGTGTTGGTTAGTGGTGATGGGGTGTTGGTTAGTGGTGATGGGGTGTTGGTTAGTGGTGATGGGGTGTTGGTTAGCGGGTGATGGGGTGTTGGATAGTGAGTGATGGAGTAGGAGTGATGGGTGAAGTGTTGCTTTGAGTGGGTGATGGGGATATTGTTTACTATAAGTGGTGTTACTGATGGGTTGTTAAGAATGTGATGGGGAAGGAAATAATATTTTATTTTATTTCTTTGTCTTTTAATGGTGGTCATAACACCAATTGAATATCTTATACAGATTGTTTGCAGAATATTAGAATTCTATATTTTCATTAGGCCACTGATGCATTAAAAAAATTCTAATTAGCACAAAAAAGACTAAATATCAACTTTTTTCACTTACATTCGGTGTTTTCATGGTTTTCTTTGTAATATCACTTTCCATAAAGGTAAAAGTGCCTGATTACTATACTCTAACACAACTAATTCAATTAATACTTTATACCTAACACTAATACCAGGAATCCATGCTTTACTAAGACAGGTCAGCACACACCTTACCATTTCATTATCTCTGCTTACGTGTTTATTTTTGACATGAATTTAGTGTCCTTTGTGCGTGGCTTGAGTCATCAGGGGGGGCAGGGCGCAGGTGTTCCCTTAGACAGGTTCTCCTTCATTAATCAAGAAGCAGGTGGGCGTGTCGAAAGTGACTTATAACTCCTCACGGCGACACAGCTGCTGCAACGACGTGAAAAACGTGTTATTATGATTGCTGTGCTACTCAATGGTATACAACTTTACAGCAACACGGCGAGCAATAAACATTTTCTCAGTCTTCGTTTTGGTCCATTAACTCTTAATTTTGCGTGAATTGGGAATATAACTGCAAATTAATGACGTGAAGAACATAAGGAACCAATGCATCTGCTGTGTTACTTAAGGGTATACAACTTTACAGCAACACGGCGAGCAATAAACATTTTCTCAGTCTTCGTTTTGGACCAGTAACTCTTAATTTTGCGTGAATTGGGAAATATAACTGCAAATTAACGACGTGAAGAACATAAGTTTGTGGTAAGAGTTAAGTATTACAGTGTGTCTTTTTTCCTTGTTTTAAGAGTTAAGTTTTTTTTGTCTGTCGTTGTTTTAAGAGTTAAGTATTACAGTGGTCTTTTTTCCTTGTTTTAAGAGTTAAGTTTTTTTTGTCTGTCGTTGTTTTAAGAGTTAAGTATTACAGTGTGTCTTTTTTCCTTGTTTTAAGAGTTAATTTTTTGTTGTCTTTGTCGTTGTTTTAAGAGTTTAGCATGCGGCAACTATAGGAAACTCACGAATGGCAAAACTTGCTAATATTTCCCTATCGAGGCTCACGAATGTATCTGTGTGTGATATGCGTGAGTGAATGTCTGTGTAGGTGACAGGAACTACCACGTGTAGGTCTCGCGGCCTCTTGTAGCTTCCTTATTTTCTTATGTTCTTATAAGGAACCTGTTGTTTTATTGCATGATTTACAGCAGCACAGCGAGCATTAAACATTTTTCCGTCTTCGTTTTGACCATTAACTCGTATTTTCGGCGACACAGCTGCTATAACGACGCGAAGTGAAGAACATTTGATTGGTAACTTATGCATCTGCTGCTTTATTTTATGGTTTATAACAACACAGCGAGTAATAAAAATGTTCTCGACTTCGTTTTAGCCAATTAACTTGTATTTTCGTGTGAATTAGGAAGAAGACTACGGAAATATAATAGTTTCCTTGTTTTATGAGCATTACATTGTCTTGTCTACTTCATTGTTTTATGAGCATTACTTGTCTATTTCCTTGTTTTATATGTTCATTTTTTGTGTCGTCTTCCATGTTTTAGAGCTAAGTAGATTATTACAGCTGTGTCTTTCTCATACCGATGCGACGTGACGGAGAAAATGATGGAAAGAGAGGAGAGAATAGGGAAAAAAAGACTGATTTGATAATTCTTAAGGTAGAAAAGGCGGGAAATGAGATCAAGAAGGCGCAACACTAACCAAAAGCACTGAGAAAAATATAGAAAGAGAGGGGAGAATAGGGATAAAAGGAGACTGACTTGATAATTCTTAAGGTAGAAAAGGCGGGAACTGAGATCAAGAAGGCGCAACACTAACCAAAAGCACTGAGAAAAATATAGAAAGAGAAGGGAGAATAGGGATAAAAGGAGACTTGACTTGATAATTCTTAAGTTAGAAAAGAAGAGAAAGGAGGAGATCAAGAAATAAATGATATAGAAAGGATATCAAGAAGGCGCAACACTGACCAAAAAAACACGATATTAGGTGTACTGCGTCGCGTTTTTGTGTCCTTTGTTTTAAGAGCGTATACAACGTGTCGTGTCTGTCTCGTACAGATTTGACATAACGGAGAAAATGATAAAAAGAGAGGGAGGAATAAGGGAAAAAGGAGACTTGACTTGTTAATTCGACTCAATCTATAGAAAAAGAGAGAAAGGAGGAGATCAAGAAGGCGAGACAAAAATAGAAAGAGGGAAGAATAAGGAAAAAAGGAAACTGACTTGCTTATTCGACTTAAGGTATATAGAAAAGGAGAGAAAGGATATCAAGAAGGCGCAACACTGACCAAAAAAACACGATATTAGGTGCACTGCGTCGCGTCACAAGCTGCTACATGGGACACAAAAAAAAGATGCATGGTGACGGTAAACTTCCCTTAGTATACAATTACCTACAGTAAAACCCCTACGCAAAAGTGCAGTTGTGTACAAAATACTTCATGGGAATCGACCCACAACACTCGCCTCCCTCCATTGTCAAATTACCTGCCACCTTCTATACCTGGCCGAGCTGACTCATCGGGATAATTCTATATACATGGACTGAGCGACCCGTACGTACCCTTGTATTTCCTTCAAGATGTAATTTATCATGGCCTTTGTAATACTTTCTAACCTGCGCTGCAATTTCTTGACTCTTTGTCGTAAAAATGGTGCGTTGTGTCTGAGTTGTGCGGTTCAATAACGTCACGTAAACTGTAAGAATAAACTCACTCCCTATCCTTTGCAGCAACAACGGTGTATAGTGTGTGTGTGTGTGTGTGTGTGTGTGTGTGTGTGTGTGTGTGTGTGTGTGTGTGAACGTATAAGGAACAGGAAGGTCAAACTTATGATGCCCTGAGGAGTTATCTTTAGGGAATGCAGGGTTTTAAGGGACAGAGGAAGCTTGGGGATAGATATAAAGAGGAAGTATATTTAAAGAAAAGAAAAAAAAGAAGACATTTATTTATATTGATTTTCTTTCTTCTTTTCTTTCTTACCTTCTTCTTCTTAGTGTGTGAGTATGAGTATGTTTGAGGTTTTCAAGTATACTCAAGTTTTGAATTGTGTCTACAGAAAAATGTTTTAGTCACTGCAACTCATAATCCAGCAAGCCATACACTCCTGACACACACACACACACACACACTCTCTCTCTCTCTCTCTCTCTCTCTCTCTCTCTCTCTCTCTCTCTCTCTCTCTCTCTCTCTTCTCTCTCTCTCTCTCTCTTTTATACAAACATTAATGCATTTCCACCACAGGTTGATTGCTAGTGATCGTGAGTACAGCGGATGAACAAGACCTTGATAGATATAACACACACACACACACACACACACACACACACACACACACACACACACACACACACACACACACACAAATAGAGAAGGCGTTCGATCTCGCCAGGCTTGTTTGTCGACGGAGATAAACAGCGAAGGAGAAAAATAATATTGGTCCAAAAATCACAAGCATTAAGGCTCCGTTTCACAACAAGTCTTCAATCACTGACATCAAAAGCGAGAGAGAGAGAGAGAGAGAGAGAGAGAGAGAGAGAGAGAGAGAGAGAGAGAGAGAGAGAGAGAGAGAGAGAGAGAGAGAGAGAGAGAGAGAGAGACCCGACTCGTCATAGCTCCCATCCATCGATCCCATTAATAGGGAGAAATACGGACATTTGAGTTGTACATTAAAAAAAATAATACACATCACACAGAGACAGACCACGCCCCTCTGTGCTGAATATCGCGAGTATATTGACCAATTCTGGCTGCAGGAGGGGCGACGAGCCAATGAGGACGCCAGGCTCAGAGAGGGGGCGGGGCCGAGGGAATTGATTGGCAGTGTTCCCTCTAAGGCGGCGAGGCGGGCTAGCGGACTCCCAATTTGCAAACAAAACACACACTTTCAACACGACGCACTGCACACTTACACCCCAATGGCGGCTACGTGAAGGGGGAGGGGGGTCAAGGGGGTAAGGGTTAGGGGGGCTACGCGTTCCTCCTCCTCAGCGTCTGTCCCTTCGTCTCTCCCGCTCGTCAAGTATCAGACACGTTTAGGCGTTATAACATTTTATTAAGTCCCTCGGAGTGCGTCTCGACAATGAACCCTCTGTGTCTGTGTCCTCTTCTACCCTCCTCCTCCTCTATTTTTCTATTTTTTTGTCTCTTAACATGTAGAAACTATAGTGGTAGAAAGTATACGTCACACAGGCAGCCCCGTTTGGCTCCCTATATGGCTGTTGCTGTCTGTTCATCCTTTGTGTTCCTCCTCCTCCTCCTCTTCCTCCTCCAGCCCTGTTCTGTCTGTTCTATGTCACCCTGTTCTCCAATTAACATATAGTTCAGTAGTATACAACTATTACGTAGTTCAACATTTATATCCTGGTATGGTATCTGTTTTTTTCTTCTATGAAATCCTATGTAACCCTTTGTGATCTCGTTCACCTTCATACAAGTCTTCTTCATCCTCTTCTCCTATACTCTTACAACCATCATTTGTTCCTCGTATTTCTATTTCTTTCCTGTTTATATACTGTTATTCCCAGTTCTCACCGACTTTTTTTTTCTTCCTCCTCACAGAACATTATACTGGAAAAGACTTATTTTTTTCTTCCTCCTCCTCATAGTACATTATACAGGAAGGGAATATTTAGGAAAACTCATAAAAAACTGTACACACGTATACTAATATTACCCACAAGTTTGCAATAAGTTAAGAACAGATACACCTGAGTTGTAATTACACTTTTTTTTTTGCACTGGCATGGGTGATGAACGAGGCCAGACAGGTATCCCCACAGCCAGCCTCGCACACACACCACACATGGCCACACCGCATATAATATTCCCAGTCCTGACATATATTATTTCCAACCTTACAATTTGTCAGCGTCACAGGTGTGTTTACAGTGTACCACAGGTTGATCGAATGCTTCTTTTTCTAACCTTTATACCTGCGCTGAAACCTTTATTTTTGGGGGGATGAGCCTCTCTTGCTAAAACTTTCCTGCTGCGTGTTTTTGTTATGTGGTTTCATTACTGTTAAAACCATATTGTTATGTTTCCATTGGTGTGACTCTTCTGCTAAAATCATCCAATTGTATCTTCGCTTTTATAGTCTCCTTGAAAACCTTGTTGAATTTCCCCAGGTGAATCCTTGCTATTGTTTGTTATATTCAAGTTTTTCCCTTCTGACATAGTATACAAGACAAGTTTTCCATGTTAGACTCCCTGCTGAGTCTTTCCTGCTAAATCTTGTCTGGCGAGTGTGACTTCCTAACTCCCAAATTAGTTCCTTGTGTCCAGGTGTTGGTCAGGTGTGGATCTGCTGTATATAGTGTAACAAGAAATAAAGCTTGAAGTTCTCGGGGCTTGTACACGAGTTATCTTCTAAGTAAACCAATGAGATACATCAGTTCACATCATTACAGCTGATATATACATTTATTGAATGCCTTGGTAGGTGATGCATATTAGAAATTGGACTAATTCTTTGGCAAATGATCGGGAATGATCAGTAAACAGTGGTTCTTTACTATTCCTGAAAGAAGCTCCGTGAAGCAGGAAGTGTAGCGCAGGCAGGAAGTACTAAACTGTACACAACAGGTTAGTTAAAACATATTTCACAATTCCAATTATAAACCCGGTTAGATCAAGGGTTACGCCGAAAAAATATACTTTCCCGTACTTTTTATTTACCAAATGAAAGCTGTTGTTACGAAGGACCGAAATACATTGATAATTGTTTACGAGACAGCAAACTGCATTTAGACCTTTTTTCTCCTGATATGCGTGCAGTAATGGCAGGTTTCAGTTCGGTGGTGTTTCTCGCCCCAGGAGCAGACGCTGGCATGTTTCTTCTGCACACCGGTCGTCACGCACACCAAATTTTAGGTTCTTTTCATTGATAAACTGCCTGGGCGCCGCGTTAGAGCTTTTTGGGTGCACTTAGCAAGCATCGGTCATGGCCAATGGGGGGAAGGAAGCGCTGATGTAAAGGCCGCGACCAGGATATGAAACTGGAAACGAGCTAGAGTATAATTTTGTGTGTGATTATTCAGAATACCTGCTGGGCTTGTATGTGTGTACGTGTGTGTGTGTGTGTGTGTGTATGTGTGTGTGTGTAGGTAGGTAGGTAGGTAGTAGGAAGGAGTTAGAATACAGAGTTGACCCAAATGCGACGACGACCAAGCAGTTGTTGTGTTGTCAAAGTGATTCCCTTGATACGTGAAGCTTGACTTGAAGGTCTTGTGTTGGTGCCATTACGATATTACCTTTCCTTTATGGTGGTGTGGGGCAGATTGGCAGCTAGACAAACACACAAACAGACATACATAAGGCATTTGTGAGCAGGGAGCCATAACTACAGACAGACAGACAGACACAAGGGAATATATAGAAACATGCATGCAAGCGACACACACACACACACACACACACACACACACACACACACACACACACACACACACACACACACACACACACACACACACACACACACACACACACACACACACACACACACACACACACACACGTTTTCGCACCTTCCTGTGATTTGGAACTCATTCAAGAGAGGAAACACAAAACACCTTTGGAAACTAAATTGCTCCTATCCTTTTGGTAATCCTCCTCCTCCTTATACGTTTTAAGAGCGGCAGATGAGCGGGTTTATTTCACATTTTTTTTTTTTTTAACTGGTTAAATGAGTAACCTTACCATTTGACATCTTTTGTGAGTATACCCTTGACCTACTGACAGCAACATAAGGATTTGATGAGCAAGGAGCCCACAACACTGACACACACACACAAAAATAAACACACACATGCAAACGACACACACACACCACACCACACACACACACACCACACACCACACACACACACACACCACACACACACACACACACCACACACACACACACACACACACACACACACACACACACACACACAACACACACACACACCCAACACCACACCCACACACACAAAAACTACACAGAAAACCACTCACATACAAGCACCGTCATCACAACGGGACAGAACGCACAAAACCCCCCAGAACACAAACGAAACGACAATACAACACACACACCCACACGATACAGACATACACAGCTACCACACACACTACACAGTAAGGTACACAAGGAACGAATACACACTACACCAAACGACACACACCAAGCATCACACAGGATCACCTACACTAACCACTGCACAGTCCAACAACAGCCCACTACAACACCTACCATCGGGGCAGAGCACACTACACAACACACACAAAAACAAGACAACCACAAGGCATTGACACAAGCCACAAACACCAGCACAACAACAAGACAGACACCAACAGGAACATCAACACAACAGCAGCCACAAGCGACACACACACCACACACCACACACCACACACCACACACACACACACACACCACACAACACACACACACACACACACACACACACGTTTTCGCACCTTCCTGTGATTTGGAACTCATTCAAGAGAGGAAACACAAAACACCTTTGGAAACTAAATTGCTCCTATCCTTGTGGTAATCCTCCTCCTCCTTCATACTTTTAAGAGCGGCAGATGAGCGGGGTTTATTTCACATTTTTTTTTTTAACTGGTCAATGAGAGTAACATTTTACATCTTTTTATGAGTATAACCCTGGACCATCCTAAACATAATAACATTACAAGCATATACAGAAAAAACAAGGATTAAGAAACATGCATCCCACGGGACACCAATACCAACACACACTACAACAACACAAGCACCGCCACGACACACAACAGCACCGAACCCTACCGAACACAGGACCACACACAGCCACGTCTTACCTAAACTTAGAACAAACTAAATAAAACAAACAATGTCTTATGTTGTGGGAATATTTTTTTACTGATCAGGTTCTCTTCTTGAAAACGAACGGGCATAGCATTGTGGGGCAAATCAAATAGACAAAAAAGGAATACAGGAAAGAATGGATACAAAAGATGGATAAAAGTTTTTTTTTATTTATCTCGAATAGAAGGGAAACTTATAATTTCGTGTTGTAAATATTATATAGTTTTTCTTTGGTGTGTGTGTGTATGTGTGTGTGTGTGTGTGGTGTGTTTGTGTGTGTGGTGTGTGTGGTGTGTGTGTGTTGTGTGTGTGTTGTGTCATACTGCGGTTTTGTTCTAGTCTGTCTAATGGTGAGTGTATCGAGTGTTTGTATGTTATCCGTACTGTTGGGGGTGTGGTGGGGGTGTGGTGTGTGTGTGTGTGTGTGTGTGTGTGTGTGTGTGTGTGTCCATC